>JABUQX010059926.1:0-32072 GCA_015478945.1 Trachelipus rathkii | reverse complement strand
CAATATAATATATATATATATCCTATATATATATATATTATATATATATATTATATATATAATAGTATATTATATATATATTATATAATAATATATATATATATATTATATATATATATATTATATATATGTATATATACTGTATATATATATTATATATATATTATATATATAATAATATATATATAACTTATATATATATATATATATATATATATATATATATATATATATATATATATATATAATATATATATATATATATATATATATTATATATATTATATATTTATGTAAAATAAAATATACCATATTTAAATATTTATTTAAAATTATTACCGAAGCGACCTGCCAAAACGCCGATTTTACTTGAGAAAGAAAACAAAAATAAAGTAAATATAAAGGTAAGAAAGAATAAATAAGTAAATAAATGAATAAGATAGATAGAAAATTACTGAATAAAATAAATAAATTGCCTGATGGAAATGGCCTTTTTGAACTAATGGCTTTTTACGGCTTATTTTTACTGCTTGCATTAAGATTTCTTGAATGGTGCTATTTTTCAATCTTACGACCTAATCGTATATATATATATATATATATATAGTATATATATATATAATATGATAATATATATCAATTTAATATATAGTAAATAATATATTAATATATATAATAATAATTATATATATATATAGATAGATATAAATAGAATTATACTACTATATATATATATAATATAATATATAAGTATATATACCATAATGTATACTATACATATTTAGTTACGTATATATAAATATAATGAATATATTATATATATAATAAATATATAGAATAGTATAATATATTAATATAATAATAAGTATATATATAATAATATATATGTATATATAGATATAGATATATATATTATATAGATATATAATATATATATTTATAAATGATATTCAGTCATAATAAATATGTAAGATTATTATAATTATATATAATATAATAGATTTTGAAATATATAATATAAAATATAAGGCTGACTATTCGTAATAATATAATATATATATTATATATATATTAATATATATATATAGATATATTACATTATAATAATAAATATAGTGAATATAATAATAAATATAGTAATATATTATATATATAGATATATATTATATTATATAATATTTATTGAATAATGCTATGAAATTAAGAATAAAATAAATATAAATATATATATTTAATATGTATTAATATATATATATATATAATATATATATAATATATTAAATATATATATAATATCATATATATATATATATATAATATATATACATTATATTATATAATATTAATATTAATAGTCCTATTCTGTTTTATACTCAAATTCATTCCTTATTATTATACTTTAACGTAGTATTAAATTACTGCTGTATTATTAATTTTGCAGTATTTAGTCTAATTTAATAATAATTTGAGAGTAAATAAATAATTATAAGTATATATTTATATATCAGACTATTATATACACATATAATTGTGGTCTCAAGTACTTAGATTTATACTGGAATAAATTTTTAATATAATAACAATAAAAATATCCTAACTATATATTTATTATAGTATATATATATATATATATATAGTATATATATATATAATATAATAATTATATTGGTATTGTATAATTAAAATAAAAGTTTACCATCTTCCCATTGGAAGGGGCTGTACGCCCTGTGCAGTTGAACCATCATTTTGCTTGCCTTCTAGCCCAGAAACTATATCTCTTAGAATTTCCTTAGAGCGCTCTAGAAAATTAACGTGTTTTTCAGCGCAATGGTTCCCGCTGATAGTTTTAAGTTATTATTAGCTCAAGGTAGCAGGTTTTCATTCATTCAGTGGAAAAACTAGCATATTCATTCTTCCATTTGGCCTTTAACCTCCTTGTTTTCCTAGGAGCTCTCCTCCAAAAGCGTGCCTATTTAGGCCGAGAAGACATTCGCCATGATGACAGGGGTGGTCAGGAGTTTTGAAGCATAAATGTAAAGGACCGGGTTGCTAGCCCTGAGTCAAGCCGTAGAATATGCGAAAGAAAAAAGGAAGTTCTTCATATGTCCCGACGCGCGAATATCCATATTACTCTTCTATTTATATATGAGAGCATAGGTGTAATTTCTACTAGATACTGCAGGAAAACTAACTCTATGAAGCTATATAATATATAATACTATACTAATATTTATTTATATATACTATTATACTTATATTATAGATATATTACGTATAGTATATAGTATATATATATATATTAATAATTAATAAAAGTATATACTTTATATATATAAATTATATTTATTAATATCAAATATATAATAATAAAGGAAAATATATAAATAATAAATAATTATATAAAAAAAATATAATATAAACTGATGAGTAAATAATTACTAAATATATATTACTAATATATTATATATTATATACTATATCCAATATAAAAAGTAGTATATAACTAGTGAACACTGACATATGATATAGTAATAAAAATAACCATATATTTTATTGCCCCAGTTTATGAGAATCGTATATATATACGTATTATATATATATGTAATTATATATAGGTAAAAACTGTATATAATTATTTCGTAATATGGTATATAATATTAAAATAAATTATAATTATAGATACGAATAGTATAAATAATTAAATAAAAATATAAATAATTAAATTAAATAATATAATAATATAAAGTAAGTTATTTTTGTTTCCTCTATAATATGTATAGTCACGTATATATTTATATATATATAGTATAGCAGCGAACCATATCACACCCAGAGTCATACCATATCGTGTAGACTATAATATATATAATTACTACATTATGGGGTATATATATATATATATATAGTTGGCGGACCGGTTATCTTACACTAATATATATATATATTTGATACTTAATATATTATATATAGTATATATATATATAGTATATATATATATATATATATATCATCTAGTAACATGGCTGCATTTAAAGGCGCGCGAGTGCCTAAGCTATATATTATATTATATTATATATATATAGTAATGAGATATATATATACATATATATACCTCTGTATATACGACATACCTCAAATATATATATAAAGACTACAAATATGAAAATATACTACTACTTATGATATATATTATATATATATATATAGTACCCGGATATAGTATAGAGTAACCCTGTATCTCCTAGTATATATATAAGTATGTAATAAATATAGTAATATATATTTATACCTAGTAACTCATCACTGTCTCATATTTCAGCCCCGATAGTAGTAAGGCATACCTAGGATATAGAGACTCCTACGATCTGATTCACGTGTAACCTAATACATTAGTACTGAGTATATAGTAGACCCTATATTAGGGATTATTATCTCCTGTTAAGGATAAATAAAAATAATAATAAAAAAAGAATAGAAAAAAATAATATATAAAACTAATACCGTATAGAGTATAATAAAATATATAATCGATGTGGATGAGTAAGACGAGCTGGAACAGGAAACCAAAGCCTCCGATGGAACCCAGTAGAACAAATAGAAAAATGGTAAAATTTCCATGGCCACGGAATGCCGGTGAAGTGGGTCGGAGTGAGCCGATAGCTAACCTGTAGCACCGGATCGCGTAGCCGGAGATAATGGATCAGTGAGTGTGGGTCCGGAAGACGGAAGCTGGAAATGATGCGAGAGGAGACAGAAAAGAGAAACAATACGATTACATATAAAACCATCGATCTGATTGCTCATGAAATTCCTCAGGACGACTTTCTGAGATAGATCAACATAGTGAGACAAGGGGGTCATCCGCTGTTAGGGGTGACTCTTTACGAACTCCACCAGAAGCAGAGTTCAAACCCTTAACTTTAATTAGTTTATACTCTCTCTCTAGTAGAGTGAGGCTACGAATCGGAATTACCAGAACGACACTTACACCCACGAAGAATAGACAATGCCCGTTAAGGCCAGAGAACCTTAATATAATATAACTAAAGTACTCATAATGTGTATATGCACTTTTACCACTCAATATTGATCCAATATATATATATTAAATTAACCTTCAATCTTCAATAGCTAAATTACTTTACATTTTTGATATTTTATTATCGTACTTCCATGTATTTATACCTACCGTTTCTTAACGACCCATCAACCATGCATCATCGAGTAGATATTTAATACGTTGTACTAGAATATTCCTACTCTATATCCTTTATTAGCAAAATGTTGATAAATCTATTCTAACTTACTTGATACTACTGTAAGCAGCTAACCTACGTATATAGCTATAATGTACAATAAGGGGGTAATATAGTATATATATAAATATATATATGATATATAGGTAAGATAAGATAGATTATATATATAAAGATATATAGATATTTATAGTATATATAGTGAATTTGTGGACCAAGATATATATATATAGGTATATAGTAGAAAATACGTT
Organism: Trachelipus rathkii; assembly: GCA_015478945.1. Taxonomy (NCBI): domain Eukaryota; kingdom Metazoa; phylum Arthropoda; class Malacostraca; order Isopoda; family Trachelipodidae; genus Trachelipus; species Trachelipus rathkii. The sequence continues at coordinate 27,562 of JABUQX010059926.1, read as the reverse complement.
AAATAACCTGCGGTTTTCCACAAGGTTCTATTATAATATGGTATCTTGAGGCCAACTAGACCGTAGCGTATGCATAAATAAAACAAAATACCATTCACAAGTCTCGCGGTATTTGGTATGCTTTGATCCAATTTTCTCAAATATAACCATAGGCAATACCAAACTCATTACATTGTGCTTATGGAACGAAACGCGATTGGTGTCACAGAGTTGTCTGTGCGAAGGTGAGTCACGTCTCCTAATAGTTCTTTTATGTTTCAGAATAGTACATTAAGTAGAATTGTAAAGACAAGAGGTAGAAATGGAGAAAATAATATGTAGAATATATATATATAAAATAAGCGAGATAGTGAATTAGAGATAAGGATTCAAAATAAATAAGTATTAATATACATCTCAGTATATTATAGCTTGGCCTGTGTGCTTATTTGATGGCTTTGTGAAATAGGAAGGAAGGATAGACTGACCTTAAAACTCCAGTTTTCCCAACAGTTTCCTCGAGGATAAAAAAACAGAGTCTCAGGTTTAAGTGAGTTGATCAATACATTTAGATAACACTATTAAGCATTATGATATTTATAAATAAGTTCAAAGCTTTATGTTATGTGTGATACGTAATAAGTAAATTAATTATATTATAGGTATTTAGATAAAATAGAATGAATAATAATTATAACTGAAGTATCCAGAATATAAAATAGGAGAATTGATCATGATATTATTCATAATAGGTATACTTAATTATAAAAGGGTATAATATAATAATAAATATAAAAATATTTATATATTGGTATATAAAAACAAATAATAAATAAAAGTAGATAATAAATAAATTAAAAAACTAAAGGTCAAAAGTGTTATGAATAATATAAGGGTATTATTTAATATTAATATAGAATGTATAACATAATAAAATAATGATTTATTTAATTATAAAATATAATATTTTAGTTTAATAAATAATAATTAGTATATGGTGTGATAAGCTAAGGGGTATCTGATGTATTATATGTGTGAGAGTTGAGGTACCGAGATAATAGGGATGAACAACATAGCGATAAATGTATCATGACTCTATGTGTTGTTTAATACATATAGTAATTATTATAAATAGATGATAGAGTAATATGCATAAATAGAGTTAATTATAAACTAGTCACTTAGCAAGTAAAATATAAAGAAGTCTGGCAAGTTAAGTTATAAAGTGAGCGTAGAGTATGAATATATAAATTATATATCACATTTAATTTCTAATATATATAATTTCATTATTTGTATAATATTCGCGATTTATATATGCTATTACTCTAATAACAAATATATATATTAAATAACTATATATTATTCATTTATATAGCATTATTCTGAATTAGAACTAAATAATATTTTATTAATTTTTACTAAATATAAAGATAGTGATTTAACTCTTTAACTCCGCGCCTCTCTTTCTCCTCAGGAATTTCTTGAATAATATTATCACTTACTTCACTTCTACTTATATCCTACTGCTCTTCTATACTCTTTACATATTTTTGTATCATTTGCTTTCTAGCTGTCCTTCTATTATCTACTAAATTATATTATATCATTTCTTATACTCCTCTCTTTAACTTTTACGCTTTCTATTTCACATATTATTTATCTTCTTATATATCATAATTCCTTATATATCTATATTATACTCTTTACTAATTATCAGTATATTATTTACTCTTTTTACGTCTACTTCCTTCATTCCAGATATATAAATAATATTTATAATATTAATATAATAATATTACTTAACTAAATTTTATAATACATATATAATTAATATATATATATTAATAGATTATAATATTATATATATATATATATATATATAATTATTAAATATCATATATATATTATTCTATCTTTCATAAAAACAATAAATTTTGTTCAGTCTAGATCCGAACTTGGTATAAATAATTCTCTATAACGAAGGACTTGAGTAATTAAGTAGTAAACGGATGAAAATGTTATAGGTAAAATCATTATTAACTCCAATTGGGTTTTACCAGGAGTAAAGACAGGGTAGTACCCTTCAATTCTTTTCATAATTTTTATGAGTACTAAATAAAAAAAAATAAAAAATTGTTTTTTTGTTGTCTTCCGTTTTGCCTTTCATAATTTAAATGAGTCATTATTATTTTATTATATTTAATTAGTTAAATTCAAAATATTCATTTGACAACCCTGCTAAACTTCAATATTCTTGTTTATTGTCGACCTTTGGTCATAAATTTAAAATAAAAATCAGAACATATCGCTTTGAAGCTTCCTTGCATACCAGTAACTTATGCTCCTGATATGTTTTTAGCATAGTAAAGATTAAGTGCGAAATTTACGGTATTTTTATTGCTACTACACCTACAGGTATACATTATGAAAAGAAATTGAACACCTTTTAAGAAAATTAAAAAAAAAAAAAAATTCAAAAGAATTTTATATATATTATAATTATTAGAATTAAAATAAATTGTTATATTTCTAGGATTACCAAAAACAGAGCAACTAATTAAAATATAAATTTTAGTAATTCTTGTTGAATAATTTGGCATCTGACTGAAGATTTCTCGGAAAATTGGACCTCTGCAAATAAAGGGAAATGAAGTCGAGTCAAGCATTTCAATTTGCTCCACATTACCATGTTCATATATTTTAAACCAATTATAATTCTGAGACTGAGGATTAACAACTGATAAAAGACTTCTAAGATGATTCGGATGGTCTAACCATAAGATGCAATTCTCTGGTACTTATTAGAATATATTAAATTCATGGTTTGAATATTTTAAGGTAAGTTTATATAACAGAGGAATCATTTGCTGCAGCATCAACATTATCATGCAGTGTTATTTCAACATGTCCTGGAATCCAAAGGAAATATATAATTTGTCTGATAATCGACTCGATCAGGAAATATTTAATTTGTCTGATACTCGACTTGATAGTTAATGCACGAATATGTCAAAAAATGTAACCTTTTTTTCCTATCCGTGATAAAGAGAAATTGTAAAAAAAAGTAGCAAGCTAGAGATAGGTTTTGATTTAAATATATAAGAGAACTGCACATAGTTCTACAGTAAACACACTACTAGAAGATAGAAACTCATTATATTGAAAAATAACCCATGAATCCACCTTCTGTCACACATTCATTACAGGTTAGTTTTAATTAGAGGAATTTTCTAAAATGAAAACTTCTAGTTATGAAATAAAAGGCTCTTTATATCTTTTTGAATGGGCTTTTCAAATTGTATTTAAAGTAAGCATTACTTAAATTATAATTATAAGTGAAAGGGTAACAGCAATTACTTGAGGTAAAGTAAAGCTGTTAGAAACTTTTCAATGTCTACAGTATACAAGAGAAGTCATTGAGCCTAAGAAAAAAATCAGATAATATAAAATAAAATTTTTTTGCATTCGCAATACATAATTAGGCCCATATATTTTCTTTTATTGCGAATGAAATTATAAGCTTCAGCTTTTAAGAAGTTCACTTGTCAACAATGGACAGTTCCAACAGTCAAATTCCGTACTTTTGTTAGTGAATAAGGATTATGCATTAATCTTTTGTAGGAAGTTTATGAAGGAAGGATTTTTAGGAGGAAATTATTACTGGCCACGTGATGGATTTTTTAAAGATGGAATAGAACTCTTATTTGCGTTAGATGAAGTTTTGAGACGTACAACACTCCCTCTTTGAATAGGGCTCTGCCCGTGAGTGGCGGTGTCATACAGATTATTCATGTAGTTGCCATTTTTATTTTAAATGAATAGTGAACTTTATAAATTTCGTCGCACAAATAGAGCTGCTAGCGAGCAATTCGAAAATTTTGGGTACCACGGCTCCTTCTGTGGAACCATTTTAATATTTTTGAGAACCACGACACCTATTTTTTTTTAACTATCTATATTTATTTTTCAATTATTACAATCATCGTTAATAAATATTTTATTAAAATTATGACCACTATTCTCTTCTCTTTATTTAATATTTTCTCAACACAAAAATAAATCTGGTAATTGCAAAGCAAAATGTTCTATGTAATCTATGACTTTATCCAATATAAGAGTTTCAATTCAAACAAATTTTTTTCATTCTCTGCGAGTCAAGTAAAACCACTCTTCGTACCCTAAATGGCGTCTAATTGTTGCCGTTAACAAATGATTGTTGTTGTACTTTCAGCACATCATACGTCTGGCATTAAGATTTAAAATTTTTCTTTTTAAATTTGTTCAACGAAAGGAAATTTATAGAATTAATTTAGTGACTTTTAATATATATATATATTATATAATAATATATATATATATATATATATATATATATATATATATATATATATATATTATATTATATATATATTTTATTTATATATATTTAAATATGTATAGATATATAATATATATAGATATATATATATAGGTTCTTTTGTGATTTCGCCAAACCCACTAATTTTGTAAGGTGTAGTTAATTCATAAATATCTGTGGAAAACAGAAAAAAATTAGCATCTCGGCAAGAATATTTAAACTTCCGCAAAGCACTTATGGTTCGCGAAAAGAAAAAGATATAGTACACGAAGAAAAGACCATATAATTTAGTTTTAGTGTATAGCGCAATATTAATTTATTATTACATTGCATTTATTTTATACATTTTTTTTCTTTTTATGCAGATTGTTTGTTTATAATAATAATAATAATAATAATAAATAATATAATAATAATAAATAATATAAAACTATGTATTTTAATAAATAATAATAATAATGTAATAATAAAAATAATGTATTAATTATAATTATAATTTAATTATAATATAATTACATTTCCCGCCACTAAAATTTTACCAGCCATTCAGCAATGTATTCTTTATCCCGGTAGTTTGTAGTATTGTAGATACTGGATTATGGCTTCTTTAAAAAAAAAAAAATATTTTAGACAAAGAAAAGCTGCCATACACAAAACATTGAACGTACTTGCCAAACAATAGTGTTAATTTATTTTCAATATATAATTTTTAATTTTGAAACATATTACTTGTAACATTGATATTAGACTATTAGAAAATAATTTTATTACATTAAATTCTTTATATTTAAATGATTTTCAATATCCATTTGAAATTTAATTTTATACTTTTTTAAACTTCACGGAAAAAAATATAAAAATAAAATAATTGGAATTTTAATTGGAAAAAAGGCGTGAATGGACAGTTCTTGCTGCATAATGATTAAAATACGGAATAGCCAACTTTAATCTAGCTTTTTTCTGTTGTGGTTGGGCGAAAGTCATAAATACCATATATATCGTATATATATATATATATATATATATATATATATATATATATAATATATATATATATATATATATATATATAATGATATACTATATATTATATATATAGTATATATATATATATATATATTATATACTATATATTAGGAACTTTCGCTTTAAAGGATGTTAACCGATTCTACCGAACGAGCGATGTAATCGATTTTTTTTTCGATTATTTCAAGGCAATATAGAGCGACAAGGTTTGCCAATAAGTTTTTTTATTTTTTTAAACTAAAGGACCCAGATTAAATCGGCAAAGATGTCAAGAGAAGTCAGGTCTCTCGGCCTTCAGCGGGACGACGGGGGACTTCGTCCCCCCTCTGTCCCACCGTTCGGCTCGGGCCCCTTAATAAAATAAATAAAAAAAAAAATGAAAACAAAATTAACATATAAAAAAAGTTAACATGATATGAAAAAGCAACATTGTGGCAACTTTTTCTCTTCTTCTATTGGAGGTTAAGTTAACACGTCCAGTGTATGGTTAGACGATTAGGGTTCAGCGGTATTTCGAATATGTAACATTTTTATGTAACATCCTGTTAAAGGAGTAGTGGCCCTATATATATATAATATATATATTATATCATATATTATATATATATATATAATATATATATCTATATATAATATTATATGTATATATATTATAATATATATATTATAGTATATAGCTTATATATATATATATATATAAAATAAAATTGTATGGAGTAATATTCCTCAGGATGTATCTATATAAATAGGAACCTCCTGGGGGATTTCTAATGAGCATAACCCAGGGATATGGGGAAAGAGACGCAATTTTATTATTATTATTTGTGCTTCCGAAGTCGAAACAGAAAAAAGGGAAATTTTAAAATATTGAGAGTGCGAGACGTGCAGTTTTAAAAACGATGGAGCCAGTAATCTATTTTAAAGTGATGAAGCGAAGCAAGCAATTTACAGGCTCCGGAGCTAAGCCAGCATTCTTCCTTGAGTAAGGCAAACATAATTTACAGGCTCCGCGGCCCAGCCAGCATCCTTCCAAAAAGACTTCAAATTTATTACTAAAGAATAAAGATGGTTAAGTTTCTTTGCACTGATGAAACATTCCAATAGTGAAGTGATTTACACTGTGGAATCATCCTTTATTATTATTAATAATAGAGTTTAATACGCTTACAGATTAAGTTGCTCATTTACTAACATCTGATTGTAACGATTTTGTTACCAGGTCTTCAATTTTTTTTTTCTTTTTTTTTTTTTTTTTTTTTTTTTTTTTTTTTTTTTTACAGTTGTCACCACCACTCACGGGCAGAGCCCTATTCAAGGAGGGGGTGTTGCACGCCTCATAAGTCAACTAAAGCAAATTACGTAGATGAGCACAGACGCAGGCTTTGAAGTGGGGGAGATTAAATTCAGCAGAAAACACAGAAGATGGAAGAGAATTCCACAGAACAGATGTGGCAGGAAAGAAGAAGCACGCAGCGAACTAGCCTGAAGTTACCTACATCAACACAAAACTCATGTGCAGACACAGCACCCCTTGTTTTTGACGATTGCGACGTAAAGGTGGAGGTAAGCGAGTGATAAGCTCCTCGAGCACCTGCCGCTGCTATATAGAAAAGAGATAAAGAAACCAACATGCGCCGCAAACGATAGAGGGTAAGTCACTGGAAAGTACAGAAACAGTTTATAAGCCTTTTGGCTTTGACCGACCCTATCCAAAAGCCGGGTGAGACCCCCCAGCCCCAGATATGAGAACAGTACTCCATGTAGGGGCTTGATGAGGCCCTTGTATAGCTGAAGGAACTGAGAAGAGGGTAAAAAGGGTTTGCAGTCTAAACAGAACTCCCAGCTTTCTTTGAGACCGCCCAGCAACGTTGTGATGTGGGGTTTCCAAGACCTTTTTTTGTTTATTATGTCAACAGGAAAGACGAGAGAACAGTCGAAAGAGATAGGGAAAGTTAGAAGGTGTCTTAGAGACGGAGATTTGTAAGAAGTGAGTTTTTAAAGAATTGAATTTCACAAGATTGCAATTACCCCACTCGAAAATTCTATTCCAGATCAGCGAGAATAGAATCGGAAAGATTAAGACGAAGGCAATCAGAAGTAAAAGAAGGAGCGATTTGAATGAGCGGAAGAATGAAGGAGTCGAGTTATCGGCATAGGATTAAATAGATTGAGGAGCAGCTGAGATCATTAATGAAAAAGTAGAATTGTGGTAGGAAAGAAAGAACCCAAAGGAAAACACCACTATTGAAAAGAAAGAAGAAGTCGCCCATCAACAACAAGCGATATTGAGTGATTTAAAAGAAAACAAGACATAAGCATAAGCAAGAAAGGAGGAAACCCAAAGGAGAGGGAGCTTGGAGAGCAGTGACGCTGCCATACCACGGTCAAAAGCTTTGGATATATCAAGCGCTACCAAGTCTCCCCGAGGTTCCTAAAGGTGGAAGACAATACATCAGTAAGATATGAAAGTATATCAAAAGTAAACCTCGAGAGTAGAAAGCCATAACGATCGGATAGGAAGTGAATGAGATTCCAGATCTAGGAAATGAGTTGAGAAGAGTTTCAAGATCTTAGATAGAATACAATAAGAGCTATAGGGCGATAGTTTGAAGATCAGAGCGGCTTCCTTTTTCGAATAGGTGACATGTGCGTGCTCCAACACTGAGGGAAAGTGTTTAGTAATTGAGACATGGAATATAGTTGAACGATGGGCGGGATCAGAGGAAAGCACACTCCCTCAAAACTCGGGGTAGGAATGCCCATCGCGGCCACCGCCTTCTAACGTTGTAGATTCAGGCAGCCCATTGACCCGATCAAGTGTAATCACAGGCAAAGCATAGGACACCTGAGAGGAAAAAGGATTGAGGATGAGAATGCAGAATCGTCCAGGGTGTAGTTAGAGGAAAATAGGAGCCGAAAGATTGGCCTTTTTCAGTTGGAGAATTAGCAACAGTACCATCAGAACTAAAGGAGGAAAGACAGATTTACGAGTTGTTAGAGATGTTTTTGGCAAGAGGGCCAGGAAAGATTTGTCAGTAAGAACCAAGGAGGTTTAGCGCACTTTCGTTATATGAAGCCCGCTTTGCTTCGTCGAAAGAGTATCCCTGCAACGATTTCTAGCTGAATGAAAATTAGCAAGAGTGATAGGAGAACGAGAATTTTTCCACTCCCGATAAGCACTGTCTCTAGCCTGAATGGCCAGAGAACAAGCACGATCGAACCATGGATTATGAGGAGAGAAAGATTTAGTCGAAGAAGGAATGAACCTGCTCATCCCATCAACGATTACAGCTCCCACCTTATCGGCAGAAGTTGAAGCGTCACCAGAGATAAAGCAGTCATTCCAATTATAGTTAGCGTAGAAGCAACGCAAGGCCCCCCAATCGCCCGCATCAAAGTGCCAGAAAAAACGCCAACTCATCAATAATGATTGAAACTGCATATCATATCATCTTGTGTAAAAGAATGAAATAATTTGATGAATGTAATAAAAATGTGCATGAAAAAGTATACTATAAAATTTAATATTTGCGATAATTACATTTTGTATCGCGTGAATTACTTAGGATCCTTTCAAAATATTATTCAATAGTTATTTTCGTTGTATTTTTATACCATCGGATTATTGTAGAGGAGAGCCCGATTGTTCTGATGACGGCAGATTAAATCTATTGATCAGCTGACAACATATCAAATTATTATTATTTCTCAGGATTATTTTTTTAAAAATTTCCCATTGCTTCGGAAAATAAAATTGCACTTACTGTTGCTTCTTAACGTTCTTTAGTCACAAAGTGTTGCTAACGTAGATATTTTCATACCATGATTCAAGAAGGTACGAAAATATGGAGAAATAGATGAGGACATTAGCGCAATACAATTATAGGTAAAACATACAACAGATGCATTTTATATACCTGTTTATCAGTTGAAAATAGTAGTTACTATAAACAAAGGTGCATCAGTTTTGACCATTCCAATATAGAATATAACAATTGTTTAATATTAAACCCCGACTTTAAATGTACGTTTGTTGTTGTGTAAGAATAGAATGTTATTTGACTTACGTAGAGGTGGGTAAAGTAGGTTCCAAAGTTCTGATTTAGGATAAAGGTAATGGAATAGCAGTGAAGGAAAAGAAAATTTAAAGGCTGCAGCTTCACTTTCCATAACTCTTAATTAACATAATGATTTTTAACTACTTTGTTGATATAGTGATATTTTGACTATTGGCTTGATTTGTCCATTAAGGAATCTAAAACCTACCTTTTTAAAATGATAAATATACAAGGAAATATGAGAATGCTATTTTATTTAGATTAAATAAGATGCAAAATCAAATTTTATGAAGGGACCTTAATTTATTAGCATTAAAAAGAGGCACTTCTAATGTGTAAAACGCAAAATCATTGAACTTATCAGACCTTGCAAAACTATTGTTAAACTCTTGACTACTTTAACTAATTGAATGCACACGTCTGTATGTTTCTCTGTACTTATTTTCTCTAATTCTCAAGATACAGCTGGTGAAATGGAATTTTTTCCAATTCTGGTGAACTTTGATAGGCCTTTGATTTATATATATATATATATATATATATATATATATATATATATATATATATATATATATATATATATATATATATATATATATATATATATATATATATATATATATAATATATAATAATAATAATAATAATAATAATAATAAGAATAATAATAATAATAATAATAATAATAATAATAAAATAATAATAATATAATAATAATAATAATAATAATAAATTGATAGTTCAAGTTTTTTGTACAGCTATTAAAAATTTACTTAATTACCGAATTTCAACAGATTAACAAAAATTTCAAATTTCAAATATGCCGAGAAGCAAAGGGTCACGTGCATTTCATTGTCGTAAAGCAAAGCGAGATGCATTTGCAACATGCAAACTGATTTTAGCTCAATATGGTGAATGTTTTAAAAAGATTTAAAATCAATGTAAACAAAGGCCAAAAAAATTGCGGAATTCGTAAAAAAAAAAAAAAAAAAAAAAAAAAAAATTTTATTGTTTAATAATTATATTAGAAAGCCTATTTAGAGACCTTTTATTGGTTACTCGTTAAAATAAATAGACTTTCTATTAAATTTTGCTTTTTTTTTAACATATTGCTATACCCCAAGTGTATACCGCACCGATGGCAGGGTCGGGGCCTCGGCCTTCCCGGGAACTACGGGGTAGGGACTATTCCCCCCCTCCGGGGTCTCCTGAACCCCGCTTTTGAATTTGGGTGTCGCGGGGGTTCCTCCGCCCCTCCCCTACGGGGTATGGAAAACGTCCCCCCCTGTGTTCCCCGTCGGCTCGAGCCCCCTACATTGCCGTGTAATACCTTTACAAATAATATATATATATATTATGTCCCAGCTCCCCTCCCCCCAAAAAAAAGTCAATTTTTATGTTTAATTTTTTTTTTTCACATTTTACTAACTAACATTTTACAAGGATTCCAAAAATGTATTTCTTTTCCCTGTAGCTATTGTAGTTTTCGAGATATGATTTTTTTTACAGTTTCCTCAGTAAAATTTTGCCAAGATTCCAACAATGTATTCCTTTTCCCTGTAGCTATTGTAGTTTTTGAGATATGAATTGTGGCTCTTCTAGAGGCATATATATATATATATATATATATATATATATATATCATATATATATAATATATATATTATATATATATATATATATATATATATATATAGGTAATACTGTAGATCAGGACACACATAGTTTTTTTTTTAAAATTTAGTTCAAAAACGATATTAAATTCGATATATCGATATCGGTCAAACCCATATTACCCATAATTCTCTAAATTTATATAACTGTTAGATAAGAAAAATTAGAAGAATTAGAATTAGTGCTTTAACGGATGTGATACATGTAGGATAGATATGTACCTAAGTCTATTCTTTCTTAGCCTATTTTAAATTAATTTTGTCAGAAGAGATGGGTTTAACATGCCATCACGATTGTGAAGTTATTAAAGTTAGGAAGCATTTCAATTTCGCTGTAAAATTAATAGTTGTATAAATATTTAGACTTTCTCCAGAAGGTTATTCCTTTAACCCGCTCCGTATTTGGTACGAAAAAGTTTCATATTCAATATAAAACGGTAACACAAGTTTGCGAATTTTTAGATCTTAACGATAAAACAGTTAACAATTAATGCAAGGTAAGTTTTTAAAAACACTTTTTTTTCGCGCTCGATGTATTAACTTCGAGTATAGTTTGGGCCCCTCATAATGCATTAGCTTAGGGCGTACTTGGGGGTTTCCATAATCTATTAGGTTAGGGCCTAGTTCTGCCATTTCAGAATGCATTAGGTTAGGTCGTGCTGGGGGGCTTCCATAATGCATAAGGTTAGGTCGTACATGAGGGCTTACATAATCTATTTGGTTAGGGCTACTTGTGAGCTATTAAGTCTAGGTTAGGATAAAGTTTTGTTAGGTAGACAGATTTACTATATATATATATATATATATATATATATATATATATATATATATATATATATATATATATATAATATATATATATATATATATATATATATATATATATCGTTTGGACTGAAAATATTTTGAAGAAAATAACAAAGTTTTCACATCAATAAAGCTAACTTATCATAACCTGAACTAAGAATATAATATACAACGATAAACCTAACATACCTCACGTATGAATAATCTGCTAACATTCACAAAGTTCCCCACTTATCAAAGGTAAAGTTATCTACACAGCAACACATACAAAACTCAATGTATCCCCACGTTTCCAACATATCAGCAACAGCTAAAGCAGTATTATCAAACAAAATTCCTTAACAAAGTGACCAGTCTATCAAAGATACCAACATCTTGAACTATGAATTGATACTACCTTCACCAAAGTGTCACGCATATCAAATATAACATTATTTTGAACTATGAATAAACGTAGACATTTAGCAAAGATTCTTGTCAAACCTAACATGACTCAGCAAAAACTTAACCTAGGCCCACGTTTCTAAACACATCATCACCAGCAACACAGTAATATTCTTACGAAAGCTTACTCATCTCTAACAAATCATGTTAGATTTCACATTGTCTATATAATATTAACAAAAACGTAACAGAAAATTAAACAGTGGACCTAACATATCTAAAACACTTACAAAGGCCGAAAAAACCTTTACAATAGGATACCTAACACTTGTGGAATTACGAATGAAAGACATTACATTTTGACCTATGAATAATGTGTCTCAACAGTACCCTCTTACATCAGCAAAACTCAACCTATCCTTCTTTTTCAATGTCATATCACAATCAACAAGCTAAAACGTATTAATCTAACAAAATGCCTGTAACCAAAGTGTCCAAACTATCAAAGATAGCCAGCATCATTGAGCTATGAATGTGATATACATCTATCAAGTGTCATGTTTGTATGTATTTCGTGTTTCATTCCAATGCTATTCGCCTTCCTACAAACTAAGTAATGTGCTGAATGCCGACCTAAGAACATGAATTACCTAACTTATTAACACAACCGTTTTTCATTAACAAACTTCTCAGCTAATCAACTGTATTTAACATTTTGTCTTAAACTTAACCTACCCTACCTTTCGAAACACTGAACGCAATACCGACGGGTCGATAGGCTTACAAGGTAGGCTTATAATTAGGGTAACTTTGAAGTTCTATCACAAAACTTTCATAATTGCACTTCACTTTATCAACTTAAACTCATTCTTTCACTCCATTACAATCCAATTTTCAGCGACGAGGCCTCACTGACTTGAGATCACCTCCAGAGAATGCCTGAAACCCATTCGGGGTACCCGAGAGGGGTGTAAGCGACTTCATAGGGCACAACATATACACACATAGGTTACGTGTCCTGGTCCCCCGTAAGGGGTCCTGGCCCCCCAAAAATTGAAATGCTCGTAGAAGGTGAAAATTGGAGAAAGGATTCGGACTGGAGTGAGTCGGCTCCGCATCGGAGCCAGCACCGGTGCGGTTGTTTCGGTGCCGAGTGAGTAAATATTTGTATAATTAATAAGAATTAGCTTCTTTATATAATGTTATCGAACCGTAATCGTCGAATATGAATGCGTTATAAGTTTCGTAGATGGGTGTTTGGCCCAGTGAAAGGAACAGGAATGCAAAAGAGAAGTGGAGAAAGGAGAGTTGAAGTCGGAGTCAGAGAAGGAGAGAGTCGGAGAAGAATCAGAGGAGTAGGAGTTGACAACCGCACCGGTGCTGGGCCTGTGCGGGGCTGAGTAAATATATTCGTTTAGTCCCATATTGGTATCAAAATATATGTTTAAAGGTCTGTAGAACTCGAATATGAGGGTGTAAGTTGTACAGGGTGTCTAGGGGATCCCCAGAAGAATGCACATTGAACGCAAAATAAAGAGAAGGTTGAAAGGAGGAAGGAAGGAGAAAGTCTTATGTGTCGGAGCAAAAGTAGTCATAGCTGCAACCGTGCTGGAACCGTGCCGGTGCCAGAGTTAGGAAGCATTCGTTTTGTTATTTTATTTTGTTTCATTTTACATTTAATTTTTCTTCTCAGTTTATTTTTTTTTTTTTTTTTTATTTTTCAAATTTTTATTATTTTTTATTTATTTTTAATTTATTTTGTTTAAAAAATATAATTTTTACTAAAATTTTTATGCTTTTCATGTTTATAACGTAAAAAATTTGTTTTTACATACCCTAAAGCATACAGTAAATCAACCATCCGACCCTACACCTCCCAACCCCTCCATGATCTATTGATCTATTGATCTATTGATTCAAGTCATATTTTTACTAAAATTGTTATGTTTTACTTACCCTAGAGCAGTAAATCAGTAAATCGAACCACCCACCCTTCCATGATCTATTGATCTATTGATTAAAGTCATATTTTTACCAAAATTGTTATGTTTTACATACCCTGAAGCAGTAAATCAGTAAATCAAACCACCCACCCTACCCTCCCCCACCCATCCATGATCTATTGATTCAAGTCATATATTTTATTAAAATTGTTATGTTTTACATACCCTAAAACAGTAAATCAGTAAATCAAAACACCCTCCCCAGTACCCTCCTACCCATTCTATGATCTATTAATCTATTGATCTATTGTTTCATGTCACATTTCGAGTATCATTTTGGATAAACATACATAAAAATTCAAGTTCTTTATACAATGACCAACGAATATATACTAACGTAAACAAAGTTTTCACATTTAATAAGCATAACAGTCGGCATGTAACCTGAACTAAGAAATTAATGTACAACGACAAACCTAACAGCACCTTAAGGCACGAATAAACTGTTAACATTAACAAAGTTCACACACTTAACAACAGTAAAGTAACTAACACATACATACAAAAAACAAAAATATTGACACTTTGTCAAGCATATCTCTAACATGATAATGTTAATTTTACATATACATGGTAAATCTTAACAAAAATTTATCATAACCTTGTCTAATTATCAATGATCAACGAATAATGCTAACGTAACAAAAGATTTCACATAATATAAAGGCTTGCTAGCATCTCTGAAACTAAGATATAATGCACAACGACAAACCTAACACACGTTAAGCAGGAATAGAACTGTAGGCCTTAAACAAACGTTTCATACTTAACACATATAAAGTAAACTAATCATAGCATTACAAAACGTAACTTAATCCCATTTGTCAAGGCATATCTCAAAACACAGCAATGTAATTTCTACATTAACACGTAATATTTAACAAAAATTTATACATAACCTTGTCTATTTATCATACAGACCAACGAATATATCTAACGTAACAAAGTGTTATTTTGTACATTAACATAGTAATATTTAGCAACATTTATGTGGGTCAGGAAATTTGAAATTCCCCTAATGAATTAAATTCAAAAAACATTAACAAAATTTTTACCAAACATAACATAAAATAAGTTCTTGGAATAAAATCATAGTAAAGTGTAATAGTTTACTGATCCTAAAGCAGTAAATCAGTAAATCAGTAAATCAAACCATGAGCCCATACCCACCCCCCCCCCCCCCCCTTCCCGATCTATTTATCTATTTATTCAGGTCCACACTTCCCCGTATATTTCGGGAAAAAATAGCATAAAAATGTTCTTTATATACTAACCAAACAATATATGCTAGCGTAAACAAAGTTTCACATTTAAATAAAGCTAACTTTGCCATAACCTAACTAAGAAAAATATACAACGACCAAACCTAACACAACCTACTCCGAACATAAATACAGAACATTAACAAAGTTTCGCCCCCCCCCATTATCTTAAAAAACTCAGTAAAGTAATAATACAGCTTACAAAACGTAACCCATTCACACTTTTTCAAGCATATCTCTAACATATCAATGTTAATTTTACATTAATATGGTTATTTTTAACAAACTTCATCGTATCATAACCCTGTCTCATTATCATACTGACCAGCAAATATATGATATCGTAACAAAGTTTTTTACATTAATATAGTAATATTTAACAAAAATTCATCATAACCTTACCTAACTATCATAATACCCAACGAATAATTGCAAACATAACATAAAAAGAACAGAGTTTTATCCAAACATAACATAAAATAGGCTCTTTGAATAAAATATCATAGTAAAGTGTAATAGTTTACTGATTTTAAAGCACTAAATCAATAAATCAGTAAATCAAATCACCAGCCCCTCCACTCCCCTTCCCACCCCCTTCCATGATCTATTGATCTATTGATCTATTGATTCAAGTCATTTCGAGTATCAGTTTGGATAAATATAGCATAAAAATAAGTTCTTTATATACTGACCTACAAATATATGCTAACGTAACAAAGTTTTAACATACATAATTCAAGCTAACATATCATAACCTGAACTAAGAATATAATGTACAACGACAAACCTAACATAAATTACGCACGAATAAACAGCCAACATTAACAAAGTTCTATACTTAACAACAGTAAAGTAACTAACATTGCATACAGAACGTGGCCTATACACACTTTTTCAATCATATCTGTAACACATCATTGTTATTTTTACCTCAACATAGTAATATTTAACAAATATTTATCATAACCTTACCTAATTATCATACAGACCAACGAATATATGCTAAGTAACAAAGAGTTTTAACATCAAATTAAAGCTAACATTTCATAACCCTGAACTAAGAATATAATATACAACGGACACTAACATACCTCACTGTATGATAATCTTGCTAACATCACAAAGTTCCCCCGTTATCAAAGGTAAAGTAGCTAACAGGACATTCAAAACTCAATGTATCCCTACTTTTCCAACATATCAGCAACAGCTAAAGCAGTATTATCTAAAAAAATCCCTTAACAAAGTGACCAATCTATCAAAGATACCCCCATCTTGAACTATGAATTGATACTACCTTCATCAAAGCGCCACTCACATCAAATATAACGTCATTTTGAACTATGAATAAACGTAGACATTAGCAAAATTCTCAAGAAAAACCTATTAATCAGCAAAAACTTAACCTAAGCCCACGTTTCAAACACAACATCACCAGTTAACACAGTATATATTTACGAAACTTATCATTAATTAACAAATCAGTGTTAATTTTCACATTGTCATAGTAACATTTAACAAAACGTAGCAGAAATTAAACATAAACTTAACATTATTTAACACTTACAATTGAGAAAACCATACAATAAAACTAACATTGGAACTGCGCATTATGAGCTATGATTAAGTTCTCGAACCTAACCCCTTATTACACAGCACAAACTCAACCTATCCCTTGCTTCTCAATTATAATCATCAGCTTCTAAAGCAGTATTATCTAACAAAATTCCTTTCAAGTGTCCAAACTATCAAAGATACCCGCCATCTTGAACTATTAATTGATACTTTACATTCATTCCAAAGGTTCGTGCATATCAAATTATGAACCATTCATTTTGAACTATGAATAAACGTGGACATTAGCAAAATTCTATGTCAAACATCATAAAATAACCTATCGATCATACAGATCAACGAATAAACCTAACAACATACCTATCCTAGACCTTTTCGAAACATTAGCCATACACTTCGAAGTCGTTAGGCTTACGACAGAGCTGACATTAGGTTACTCAAACCTTTCATTGTTTATACAAAGCTTTGCAGAATGCGCTCACGCAACCAACATAATCTCAATCTTTACATATAATAGCCGCAACAATTTTCAACGATGAGCCCCACTTACACGGAGATCACCCCGGAGATGCATGGAGACCCATCTCGGGGTTCCCCGAAGGGGGGTGTAAGTGGTAAGGGCACAGCCCAAAGGGCTGTGCTCATTACGAACTTATAACCATTACGAACTTGTAGCCATCATATTCGAGATCTACGGGTTCGATAACATATATAAAGACACAAATACTGTATTATTATACAAATATTTACTAACTCGGCACCACACTAATAAACTAATAAATGCTAATTGGACCTAAGAACATAACATACCTAACTTACGAATAAACAGTTTTCATTAACAAACTTCTTTGATTATCAAGGGTAAGTAACTAACATTGTCCATAAAACTTAACCTACCCTACCTTTCGAAACACTGAACGCAATACCGACGGGTCGATAGGCTTACAAGGTAGGCTTATAATTAGGGTTACTTTCAAGTTTATACAAAAACTTTCATAAATGCGTTCACTCATCAACATAATCTCAATCTTTACTATACATAACCGAACAATTTTCAGCGACGAGCCTCACTACTTGGAGATCACCTCCAGAGAGATGCATGAAGACCCATCTCGGGGTACCCCGAAGGGGGGTGTAAGCGATTACATAAGGGCACACATATACACACATAGGTTACGTGTCCGTGCTCCCCCGTAGGGGGGTCCTGGCCCCCCAAAAATTGAAATGCTCGTAGAAGGCTGAAATTTGGAGAAAGGATTCGGAGCTGGAGTTGGAGTCGGGTTCGGATCCGGAGCCAGCACCGGTGCTGGCTCCGGTGCGGTGCCGAGTTAGTAAATATTTGTATAATAATACAGAATTGCTGTCTTTATATATGTTATCGAACCCGTAGATCTCGAATATGATGGTTATAAGTTCGTAATGGGTGTTTGAGTCCCCAGTAGAAAGGAACGGAATGCAAAAGAGAAGTGGAGAAAGGAGTGGAAGTCGGAGTCAGAGAAGGAAGAAGTCGAAGAAGGAGTCTGAATCAGAGGAGTCGGAGTTGACAACGGCACCGGTGCTGGAGCCGGTGCGGTGCTGAGTAAATAAATATTCGTTTAGTCCCATATTGGTATCAAAATATATGTTTATAAGGTTGTAGAACTCGAATTAGTAGTAGATGGATTATATATATATATGGTGCCTGGCTTGTCGGATCCCAGAGAAAGTCCTGGAGGATAGAGGAAGGTGGAAGAAGGAGGGAGGATGGAGAAAGTCTCATGTGTCGGAGCAAATGAGTCATAGCCTGAACCGGTGCTGGAGCCGGTGCGGTGCTGAGTTAGTAAACATTCGTTTGTTATTTTATTTTGTTTCATTTTACATTTAATTTTTCTTCTCAGTTTATTTTTTTTTTTTTTTTTTTTTTTCAATTTTTATTTTTTATTTATTTTTAATTTATTTTGTTTAAAAAATATAATTTTTACTAAAATTTTTATGCTTTTCATGTTTATAACGTAAAAAATTTGCGTTTTTACATACCCTAAAGCAGTACAGTAAATCAAACCATCCACCCTACCCTCCCAACCCCTCCATGATCTATTGATCTATTGATTCAAGTCATATTTTTACTAAAATTGTTATGTTTTACTTACCCTAAAGCAGTAAATCAGTAAATCGAACCACCCACCCTACCCTCCCCCCACCCTTCCATGATCTATTGATCTATTGATTAAAGTCATATTTTTACCAAAATTGTTATGTTTTACATACCCTGAAGCAGTAAATCAGTAAATCAAACCACCCACCCTACCCTCCCCCACCCATCCATGATCTATTGATCTATTGATTCAAGTCATATATTTTATTAAAATTGTTATGTTTTACATACCCTAAAGCAGTAAATCAGTAAATCAAAACACCCTCCCCGATACTCCCCACCCCACTTATGATCTATTAATCTATTGAATCATGTCTACCAATGTCACATTTCGAGTATCATTTTGGATAAACAGTTAACATTAAAAGCAAGTTCTTTATACACTGACCAACGAATATTTGCTAACGTAACAAGTTTTCACAGTAATAAAGCTAACATAGCATTCACCTGAACTAGAATATAATGTACGACAAACCTTAACACACTTAAGCACGAATAACTGTTAAACATTAACAAAGTTCCACACTAACAACAGTAAAAGTAACTAACATAACGATACAAAAACGTAGCCTATTCACACTTTGTCAAGCATATTTCTAACATTTCAATGTTAATTTTACATTAGCATGGTAATATCTAACAAAAATTTATCATAACCTTGTCTAATTATCACTGATCAACGAATATATGCTAACGTAACAAAGATTTCATAAATAAAGCTTACATAGCATCATTCTGGAGAAAATTAATGCACAACGACAACTAAAACACCTTAGCAGGAAAAACTGGCAGCATTAACAAGTTTCATACTTAACAACAATAAAGTAACTAACATAGCATACAAAACGTAACTTAATCCCACTTTGTCAAGCATATCTCAAACACATCAATGTTAATTTTACATTAACACATATACATAACAAATTTATCATAACCTTGTCTAATTATCAGACAGACCAACGAATGTATGCATACGTAACAATGTTTTTTACATTTAACACATAGTAATATTTAACAAAATTTGATCATAACCTTACCTAACTATCATTATTCCCAACGAATAGTAATTGCAAACATAACAAATTTTATCCAAACATAACATAAAAAATAAGTTCTTTGAGATGAAATATCATAGTAAGGTGTAAAGTTTACTGATCCTAACGCGTAAATCAGTAAATCAGTAAATCAAACCATGTACCCATCCACCCCCCCCCCCCCTTCCATGATCTTTTATCTATTTATTCAGTCACCCTTCCCGTTATCATTTCGAAAAAAATAGCATAAAAATGTTCGTATATTACTAACCAACAAAATATCTAGCGTAACAAAGTTTTCACATTAATAAAGCTAACTTGGCCTAACCTGAACTAAGAATATAATATAGAACGACAAACCTAACAAACCTTACTCCCGAATAGCTACAAACATTAACAAAGTTTCGTACTTAACATCAGTAAAGTAAATAATACAGCTTACAAAACGTAACCCATTCACATTTTTTCAAGCATATCTCTAACATATCAATATTAATTTTACATTAATATGGTTATTTTTAACAAAAATAATTATCATTAATATTATTCATTATCATACTGACCAGCAAATATATGATATCGCGCAACAAAGTTTTTTTACATTAAGTATGTAATATTTAACAAAAATTCATCATAACCTTACCTAACTATCATAATACCCAACGAATAATTGCAAACATAACATAAAAAGAACAGAGTTTTATCCAAACATAACATAAAATAGGCTCTTTGAATAAAATATCATAGTAAAGTGTAATAGTTTACTGATTTTAAAGCACTAAATCAATAAATCAGTAAATCAAATCACCAGCCCCTCCACTCCCTTCCCACCCCTTCCATGATCTATTGATCTATTGATTCAAGTCATTCGAGTATCACTCAATACTAATAGCATAAAAATAGTTCTTTATATACTGACATACAAATATATGCTAACGTAACAAAGTTTTAACATACATAATTCAAGCTAACATATCATAACCTGAACTAAGAATATAATGTACAACGACAAACCTAAACATAAATTACCACGAATAAACAAGCCACATTAACAAAGTTCTATACTTAACAACCGTAAAGTAACTAACATTGCATACAGAACGTGGCCTATACACACTTTTTCAATCATATCTGTATATCATATGTATTTTACCTTAACATAGTAATATTTAACAAATATTTTCAATAACCATTACTATTATTCATACAGACCAACGAAATATGCTGCTAAGGTAAACAAAGTTTTCACATCAAACATGACATATCATATCCTGAACTAAGAATGTATAATTATACAACGACAAACCTAACATAACCTCACTGTATGATAATCTGGCTAACATCACCAAAGTTCCCCGTTACAAAAGGTTAAAGTACTAACAGGACTTACAAAACTCAATGTATCCCTACTTTTCCAACATGATCAGCAACAGCTTAAGCAAAGTTTATCTAAAAAATCACTTACAAAGTGCCAAATCTATCAAAGGATACCCCCATTCTTAACATGATGAATTGATACTACCTTTCACAAAGCGCCACTCAATCAATATAACGTCATTTGAAATCAATAAACGTAGACATAGCAAAATCTTCAAGAAAAACTGATTAATCAGGCAAAAACTAACCTAAGCCCATCGTTTCAAACAAACATCACCCAGTTAATCCCACAGTAATATTTTCTACGAAACTGTATCATTACTCACAATTATCAGTGTTTTAATTTTCACATTTGTCATGAGTATTATTTTAACAAACGTAGCAGAAATTAAAACATAAACTTAACATAATTACACGCCTTACAATAGAGGAAAAACCTACAATAGAAACTAACATGGAACTCGATTTGAGCATGAATAAGTCCTCAACCTACCCCTTATTACACAGCAAAACTCAACTATCCCTACTTTTTTCCATTCATCAGCTTCTAAGCAGTATTATTCAACAAAATTCCTTATCAAAGTGTCCAAACTATCAAAAATTACCCGCATCTTGAACTATTAATTGATACTACATCATCAGAAGTTTACTTGCATATTAAATGTAACATCATTTTGAACTATGAAATGGAGTGGACATTAGCAAAATTCTATGTCAAACATCATAAAATAACCTATCGATCATACCAGATTCAAACGAATAAACGCTACAACTTAACCTATCCGTACCTTTCGAAACATAGGCCAACACCTTCAAGTCGTAGGCTTTACACGAGAGCTTATCATTAGGTTACTTTCATGTTATTACAAAAGCTTTCACGAATGCGCACACTCAGCAACCATAGCTCAATCTTTTACTATACATAGCCGAACAATTTTCAACGATGAGTCCCAACTACTCGGAGATCACCCCGGAAGATGCATGGACGACCCATCTCGGGTTCCGAAGGGGGGTGATAAGTGGTAAAGGGACAGCCCAAAGGCTGTGCTCATTACGAAACTTATAACCATTACGAAACTTATAAGCTCATATTCGAGTTAGGTTCGATAACATATATAAAGACACAACATTTACTGTATTGTTATACATATTTACTTAACTCGCACCCACACAGAGCCAGACACATGCTGGTCGAATCCGGAACCGACTTCGACTCAGCTTCCGAATATTTCTCCAAATTTCACCTTCTACGAGCATTTTCAATTAGGGGGCCAGACCGTCCTGCGGGGAGCGCACGAACGGTAACCTATGGTGTGGTATATGCTTCGCGTGCGTAAAAGTCGATTCCCCCCAAAAAATCGATTTGCGACTTAAAATCGATTATTCCTTCGGAATCGCTATTTTTCGATCGACTCACTCAAGGATATTACTTTCATATATATATATATATATATAATTATATATTAATATATATATATATTATATTATATATATATATATAATATTATATATATATTATATTATATATAATATATATATATATAATATATATATATATATATATATAATATATATATGACATACTTATATCTAAATGGAACGTTTATTAGAATAGCATATCGTTAGTAAATGCTAAAAAGGATATAGATATATACTGGCGTTTAAAATGTAAAAAATGTTTTGCAAATAGTGTTGCAAAATTTCAATAACAATAACCAAGCAAGACAAAATACCCTGGTATTTTGAAACTGCAAGGATAAGTACTCCCAAATTACCTTAAGTACAAGTACGGTACTGAACCCAAGCCTGGTCACTGAGCATCTTAATTATATCTATAACTAACTGAGGTAGGGTATTCAAACATGCAGAAGAAACCCAACGCATGCATGAACAGTTCTAGACGTATAACTAAGTCGTAGCGGACCCAAACCCCAGCTACCACTATAGACAGAAACTGTAGAGAAAAGGATTGACACTATAGACAGATAATTCGAAAATTGAGGGGAGAGAAAAAAGACAAAGCATTACATATGTGTCAGGGTGCCCAGATGTCCTGATTGTAGCAGAATTTTCATGATTTTTAAAAGATTGTCCTGATCAAAAAAATATTACTGATTTTTCTGCCCTGATTTGTCCAGAACTTTTGTAAAATGTTAGGATAATCAAGATAACGTTAAATGAAATTATGTGGGGCTTGCCAACTGCTTGTGTTTTTTAGTTCAAGCGCTTTCATGTTTTCAGCAGAGTTCTTATGTATGTGTTGGCTGTACTTTAGGAGCGGGAGCTCCGCTACACTCTCAGGGGTTCGCGAGACTTGCAAGTTTTTTTCTTCAGTAGTTCTGTAAAGAGTTGAAAAAAGGAAGTTGTATTGGATCATGTAATAGTCAAAGGTGGGTACTATTACTGTTCTCTTCAATCCCTCGAACTAAACTATATATATATATATATATTATAGTATATATATAGATATTATATATATATTATTATATAATATATAATATAATTAATATATTATATATTATTACTATATATAATATATATACGGTACATATAATAAATATAAATTATACGGTACATATTATAGTATATATATATATACGGGTACATGTATACATGATTATATATAATATATATATAATATATATATATATAATATATATATATAGATATATATATATATTGATATATATATATATTATATATGATAGTATAAATATATAATACTATATATATATTATTACGATATAAAGTATATAATATATAATATATATATATATATATAATATAATATATATATTATATAATATATATATATATATATATATATTATTATATAATATATTAATATTATTATTAGTGATGCGACGATACCAAAATTGACAATGACGATTATAGTAAATTTGACGATGAAGATTAATGGAAAAAGTATATTTTAAAAATTTAACATTATAATAAGAAGAATTAAATTGTGTTTACTTCATATTACTTAATTTAAATTTGAAAATACATTAAGAATCGCATACTACATAAGTTTCCTGTTATTTCGTTGACATCTGGGTTTCTGTTTCTAATTTCTGTATAATAATAATCCAGTTAATTAATATCTTATAGAGCAACATCTTCACAGAATCCCATCCGGTTATATTCCCTGTTGTGGGGAGAAAGAATGCCAAACGTATGTTTGCGCTCGTCCGTAAAGGCGACTAAAGGGAAGTCGTGTCGTAAAGGGTGCTGCCAACTACACTTATCGTTTTCCCAGGATGCTAATGCATGCCTCAAGAGATGGTTGTAGCCGCCGGCGATCTTCTATCTTAGAATCGTATGGGTACATTGATTGTCAGGAATAAATGTTGAGGAGAAAGGAGAGAGGTGATTGATGTGTTTAAGAAAGGGCAATTTTATTTGCTCTGCGACTGAAACAAACATGAAGGAAACTGTGAAATGAGTGGTGTGGTGTGGTGAAATGTGTATGTGCTGATGTGGAAAAGAAATTGAGGAGGAGAGAAGGTTGCCATTCTAATGAGTACCTGTGGTTGACAGAGCGAGTGGTAGAGTTTGTTTATGTGCAGTACTAGAGTCTAATGGTTAAATTTGTTTTTAAAGGTCAAGGTATGTGTGGTTTGACATATGGTTCATCTGAGGGTAATGTTGAAGAAAGTGCAATTTTCTGGGATAATCTGTATTGAATTTTGGCATTGGGTGAGTAGGAGCTTCAGTTGATTGTGTGGGTTGACCTAACTTGTTGGATAAGTGGGATCAAAAAGGGATGGAATACAGTGCTTTGGGTGTCGGGATTAAATGGAATGGAAGAAAGGTGAATTATTTCTGTGAGGAGAGAGGTGGGTGAAGTAAAGTTTCTTTAAACGAAAAGAATATTCATTAAGTATACTAGAGTTGTGTAGTAGATTTTGTATCGAGTGAAAAGTAGTGATCGATTGGTGTTGGTGAAGAAGATTGTTGTGACGTATAGTGTTTGTTGTTAGAATCGAGGCCCTCATTGTTGTTTTAGGTAAATTAAGTTAGTGATGCTTGATGGAGAGTGAAGCTTCGATAGGAAGGAACTTGTGGAGCAATTAAGAGTGAGAAGTTAAAGTGAACAAGGTATTAAGAATAAGTATTTAAGAGCCTTGCAAATAAATCAGTTGAACTTGATGAACAAGTTGAAATAACAAATCTGGAAGTAAATGAAAGCAATTGTTAGTAGTGCAAAGAAGTATGTGGATGTTAAAATAGGAAGTAAGAATGTAAACAAGTGAGTGGTGAAATGAGATGTGATGCAACTGTTAAAATAAAAAAAGCGTGTTGAATGTACTAAAAGCCATGATGAGGCTTTCAAAGGAACGATGTTTGAATAATATAGAGGAAAAAGATATTAAAAGATGCATACATAGGAGGGGAAAAAGAGGTAATATTGAACAGTTGGAAGGAGGTGAATGAGACTTACAAGGAGTACTAAGCTCTTGCTCTGGAAGGAAGCGCGAAGATTAAGAATGAGAAAAGGGAATCTTTTTAGAATAATGAATAGGGATGTTGCTTTCGTAACTGATGAAATGTATGCGAGGAGAGTGTGAGGGAACACTCGATATTTGCGATTAAACATTGGCAGTAAATGAAGAGTGATAGTGAACGTGTGTTGGTGTTTGATGGTGCAAAAAAGGAATAGGTATTTGGGTGTTGAGTTCATTATAATTAGGAGGAATGGTAGAGTTGAAAAGCTGAAGAATGGCTAAATCTGCAGGTATAGATGAAATTACTGTTAAATGATCAAGAACGAGGGATATGTAATTAGGTGGTGGATTTGAATTGTGTGAACAAACGTTTATGGAGTATAGTTCAGGAGGATTGGAGGATTGCATGAGACTAGTAATCCTTATATAAGGGTAAGGTAGGTAACTGCGAATTAATAGGGGAATAGTTTATTCGAGTGTTGGAGGAAGATATATGTAGTGGTAATTTTGGTGAAAAGAGTGCGTCGAGTAACTGGGATGATTGGTTGAAGAAAAAGTCGCGTTTAGAAAGTGAGAGAGGATGTTGTGGAATCAATCTGTTACATTGAAACAATTTATTGAGAAAATGAGGAGAGAGAAGAAGAAAAAATTGAATTTAGGTTTTATGACTTTAAAACAGGCTGTATGATTGATAATAGGGAACTCCATGTAGGTGTTATGATATATGCGTTGGTGTAGGCTTCTAATGGAATCAAAAAGTATGTATGACTATAGTGAAAATAAATGGAGTCGAAAGTGTAGCGGAGTGAGGCAGGGATTGTTATGTCTTCTTGGTTATTCATTTCTATATGGATAAGGTTAGGAAAGAATTGTGGTAGGGGTGGCAAGGAAAAGTGTTAGAATGATGGAATGGAAGAGTAGTTGGAGGGGAGGTGCCCTACTTATTATATGCGATGATTTGGTTTTGTGTGGGAATCTGAAGGAAGTTTGAGAGGATGGGTAGAGATTTGGACGAGGGGTGTGTAAAAGGAGGGAGTTTGAAAGTAAATGTTAAGAGTAAGGTAATGGTTGTGAGTGAGGACAGTCTCCGGTGTGAAGTTATGTTGGTGGTGAGCAAGAACAAGTGTCTTGAGTTTAAATACTTAGGATATATGTTTGGATAAAAGGAACGATAAGGCAGAGTATCAGTAGGAAACTTGGTGTGGCTAGGAGGTGGCTGGAGCAATTAAAGGGTTAGTGAATGTAAGTTTTGAGCGAGCTGTCTTACATGGGTATGTTGTTACCTGTATTAATGTTTAGTAGCAGTAACATTATGGTCTGGAATAAGAGTATAGATCTAAAGTACAAGTGTTCAGATGGACATTAGGGGCGTGTTAGGTGAGAGAAAAATTGATAAAAGAGGAATGAATGCATTAGGAGTTGTTGGTGTGAAGAAAGGGGTAACT
>JABUQX010059925.1:32500-37352 GCA_015478945.1 Trachelipus rathkii | reverse complement strand
AATTTTTAATAATAATAAAAATAATAGTTAATCAAAGCAAATTAAGAGTATATGTTTTATTAATAGAAATGAGGAAACATATTTGTAGTTGGTGAAGATTTCTTAGTTGAAGTGGCTGTTGTTCCATATATATATATATATATATATATATATATATATATATATATATATATATATATATAT
This sequence comes from Trachelipus rathkii, assembly GCA_015478945.1. Taxonomy (NCBI): domain Eukaryota; kingdom Metazoa; phylum Arthropoda; class Malacostraca; order Isopoda; family Trachelipodidae; genus Trachelipus; species Trachelipus rathkii. The sequence continues at coordinate 37,169 of JABUQX010059925.1, read as the reverse complement.
ATATATATATATATATATATATATATATATATATATATATATATATATATATATATATATATATATATATATATATATGTGAGTGTTCTGTTCAGGTTGCGGGAATTTTTTTCTCTGCACAGCTGACTCCAGTTATATAAAGGCCTTATCTGCCCCTTGTACTCTTCTCACATTTGGTGGGCTGGCTCCATCCTTCTTTTTAATAGGTTAAGTATAAGGCTAAGGAGACTGATAAACTGTCCCCTACTTTCAAACTCTCGCGAGTGGATAGAGTTAGAGTTGACGTTGGCACACTATCTCTTTTCTATAGGTACTACAACGGTAGATGCTCAGGGGAGTTGGCCGCTCGTATTCCACCTCCATTGCGTCGCCCTCGCAATACAAGGGGTGCCATGCTCTCGCATGAATTTTGCGTGAGTATTGAGAACCCCAGACTTGTTCGTTGTGGTGCCTCTTTCTTTCCAGCTACTTCTGTTCTGTGGAACTCCTTTCCTTCTTCTGTTTTTCCAACTACATTTAATCTTCCTCTCTTTAAAGCCCATGTCTGCGCTCACCTGAGAGATTTGCCTTAGGCTGGGGATTGGGTGGTTTTCCTTGTTTTATTTTCTGCCCCTCCTTGAAAAGGGCCTTGCCCGTGAGTGGTGGTAACATGTAAATATATATATATATATATATAAGATATATATATATATATATATATATATATATATATATATATATATATATAAGAAGAAGAAGAAAAATTAAATATACACTTACACTTACACACACATATTATTATATATATATATTATATATACATATATATATATATACATATATATATATATATATACATATATATATGTTATATTATATATATACATATACATATACATATACATATGGACTGGAGCCTGTAGATTTACTGGAAGCCGAATTGATTCTTTCTGCCTATTATACATGCACTCTTTACATATTATACATATTATATTATATATATTATATATTATTATTATTATTATATTATATTATATTATTATACATATTATTATTTATTATTATTATTTATATATATATATTATATATTATATATATACATATATATATTATATTATTATAAATTATATATATATATACATATATACATATATATATTATTATTATTCTTATGTATATTGTTTTAATTATTATTTTTATTATAATTATATAGTGTTATTATTATTATACATATATTAAAATTATTATTATAAAGACAGATATATTATTATTATTATTATACAAACATAAATATATATAAAATTATTATTAAGATTATTGTTATAAATTATTAAATATATTTTATTAATATTTTTATTATATTATTATTATTATTATTACATATATATATATTACATAAACAAACAACAACAACAACAATAAATAAATATATATATATATATTATATTAATATTATTACATATTATTATTATTATTATTATATATTATATATACATATATATACATACATATTATTATATATATAAATATATATATATATATATATATATATATATATATATATATATATATATATATATATATATATATATATATATATTATTTTTTTTAATATATATATATATATATATATATATATATATATATATATATATATATATATATATATATATATATATATATATATATATATATATATATATATATATAGCCCAGTATTAAATTCAATCACAGCAGAGTGAAATTTCTTAAGGGGTTATTTTTATCAATACCTATCACACTGTGGTGAGGTGTAGAAGGATGAGCAGTTATCTTATCAATACAATATATTCCCCGGTTTAATAAGTATTTCACTCTGTGCGGTGCTCTGTTTGACCCTACGCCCGAGTGTGGACGGGAAGAGCGCGTTGTGGTTCCTGTTTGGTGGGTGATATATTCACTACAGGAACATTTCTCGCGTTCTTCTTTTAGTCCATCGTGGCGTAGTCGTCAAACACTTACGCGGTCATCTGCTAGGGCCCAGGTTCAATCCCAGCAGAGTGAAATTACTTAAGGGGTTATTTTTATCAATACCTATCACACTGCGGTGAGGTGTAGAAGGATGAGCAGTTATCTTATCAATACAATATATTCCCCGGTTTAATAAGTATTTCACTCTGTGCGGTGCTCTGTTTGACCCTACGCCCGAGTGTGGACGGGAAGAGCGCGTTGTGGTTCCTGTTTGGTGGGTGATATATTCACTACAGGAACATTTCTCGCGTTCTTCTTTTAGTCCATCGTGGCGTAGTGGTCAAACACATACGCGTTCATCTGCTAGGGCCCAGGTTCAATCCCAGCAGAGTGAAATTACTTAAGGGGTTATTTTTATCAATATATATATATATATATATATATATATATATATATATATATATATATATATATATATATATATATATATATATATATATATATATATATATATATATATATATATATATATATGTAAGAATAGGCATATTCATAGCCAACATATTAGCTGAGACCAATTCATTAATACGTACAATTCATTTTAATATATATGATTTGTTCTGCTTCTTTTTCTGCTAAGCCACCCTCTTGCGGTGTCCTCAAACACCATTAAGGGTTCTGAAAATATCACAATCAAGTACTACGTCTTTATAAACATATGCATTGACAACAATATTGTATTATTAACCCAATGTTACTAACTCGGCACCGCACTGGTTTCAACCTAACCTGACGGTGAATTATGTCGAATAATATTACGTGCCGATTTCCATTTATATATATATATAGCATATATGTTATACATATATATATATATATATATATATATATATATATTATATATATATATATATATAAGGTTATTATATTATATATATATATATATATTATATATAATATATATATACAAGAAAGGTATATTTGGCTTCTAAAGCCACAACTACTACGATCCATATATATCAAAACTACAATAGTTAGCTAGGAAAGGAATACATTGTTGGAATCCTGGCAAAATTTTACACAGGAAACAGTAAAAAAAAAAAAAAAAAAAAAAAATGAAAAATCATATCTCAAAAAACTGGTGCATACATCTAAAAGGAATCAAAACTTGAATTTGTAGGATTCATAAATTTGGAAAATGTAAAAAATAATAATAAATAAATAAAATAAATATTAATATTTATATCTCAAAAAGTTTACATAGAGCAGTTGAGTTATGTTGGTTATATATATATATATATATATATATATATATATATATATATATATATATATATATATATATATATATATATATATATATTTATATATATATATATATATATATATATATATATATATATATATATATATATATATATATATATATATATATCGATATATACATATATATATATATATATATATATATATATAGTTATTATATATATATATATATTATTATTATTATTATTATTATATTATATATAAAGATATATATATATTATTATTATATTATATATAACATATATATATATATATATTATTATTACATATATATATATATATATATAAATATATATTATTATTATATATATATTATTATTATTATTATTATATTACATATATATTATATTATTATTATTATATATATATATTATTATTATTATTATTATTATTTTTATATATATATATATATATATTATTACATATTATTATATATATATATTATTATATTATTAGTTATTATTATTATTATTATTATTATTATTATTATTATATATATTATTATTATTATTATTATTATTATATTATTATTACATTTATCTTGTGGCCAGTATTAATAACGGCAATGTAGGGGGCTCGAGCCGACGGGGAACACAGGGGGGGACGTTTTCCATACCCCGTAGGGGAGGGGCGGAGGAACCCCCGCGACACCCAAATACCAAAGAGCGGGGGTTCCGGAGACCCTCCCCGGAGGGGGAATTAGTCCTACCCGTAGTTCCCGGAAGGCCGAGAGACCCAGACTCCTGCCATCGGTGCGGTATTCGGGTATTCCTTTAGTAAAAAAGCAAAATTTAATAGAAAGTCTATTTATTTTAACGAGTAACCAATAAAAGGTCTCTAAATAGGCTATCTAATCATATTACTATAATTATTAACAATAATTTTTTTTATTTTTTTATTTTTTTTACATTTTCCTACATAAAGTGTTACCCCCTGCATAGGGGATAAAGCACGTTAAAAGGTAGTTTTATATATATATATATATATATATATATATATATATATATATATATATATATATATATATATATATATATATATATATATATATATATATATATATATATATATATATATATATATGACTAAATATATATATATATATATATATATATATATATATATTAATATATTTTTTCTTTTTCTTTTTTTTTTTTTTTTTTTTTTTTTTTTTTTTACATTTTCAGCACTAAAATTGGACCAGCATTCCAGCAATGTATTCCTTTTCGCTGTAGCTATTGTAGTTTTTGAGATATGAGTTGTGGCTTTAAACCAAATTTCACCATATATATATATATATATATATATATATATATATATATATATATATGCACATTAGATATATATATATATATATATATATATATATATATATATATCTTCCTTCAACATATCTAGTTATCTATTCAGCTAT
>JABUQX010059925.1:22500-25000 GCA_015478945.1 Trachelipus rathkii | reverse complement strand
CATTTACTGATATTGGAGGAGACAGAGATGTATAATTATCTTGCCTATATATATATATATATATATATATATATATATATATTATTACATATGGTTAATAATGTTCTATATATTATATTACATATTATATATTATTATATATATTATATATACATATATATATTACATATTATTACATATTACATATATTATTATTATTATTACATATATTATTATTATTATATTATTATTATTATTACATATTATTATTATTATTATTATTATTATTATTATTATATATATATAAATTATTATATATTATTATTATTATATATATATATACATATATATATATATTATTATTATTATTATTATTATTATTATTATTATTATTATTTATATATTATTATTATTATTATTATTATTATATAAATTATATATATCTTATTATTATACATATATATTACATATTATTATATTATTAAAGATATATATTATTATTATTACATATATACATATATATATATATATATATATATATATATATATATATATATATATTGTATTGTATTGTATTGTGTTATTATATTAATTATGCTTAACTTCTTTATCCCTATAATGGTGTTCCTTCACTTACAGTACTAAGTATTTACGTCGGGGTAAAGCGTATTCCTACGCTTTCCCGAAAAAGTGGAAGGAAATGTTGCAGATATTTCAGGTAGTCACCAACCTTTGCCTCGTCCCAATTTAATCAAGATGTTCTAGAAATCTATTAACATGGTCTAGACTCCTGTGCTTAAGGCAGATAGGAAACGTGATTTTTTTATGTTATATAATTGTTGTATATGTTATATATGAAGGCTTTTTTATTAGTGAGGTGTGAATATTTAGATTAGTGTATCAACACACCATGCCTTAAATTTCAATAATTTATTACAATAAATCCCCTACATACAGGATTTTTTTGTGTCCAATTAGGTAGGTAGCCGAATCGGAGGTTCGAGACTCGTTTTTATACCGCTGTACACAGGCGAGTATCGATGGGCGAACCAAGAACCGTAAGCAAGAGATAAAACCCGCTTTAGCCCACTGAGCCAACAGTGGACCATTATATATATATATATTGTTATATATATATATATATATATATATAGGTATATATATATATATATATATACGGTCTATATATATATATATAAAGATATATATATAATATATTATACATATATATGAGCATATTATAGTTACATATATATGTTGTTGTTATATATATATATATATATATATATATATATACCATTTCCATACATATATATATATATATATATATATATATATATATATATATATATATATATACGTCTATATATATATATATATATATATATTAATAATCTCAATTGTTGAGTAAACATTTAAAAGGTATATGAGTAGCCAGAAACATTTTCACTTTTTCCCATGGTTTAATATATATATATATATATATATATATATATATATATCTATATATATATATATATATATATATATTTATATATATATATATATATATATATAATTTATATATATATATTACATATATATATATATATATATATATATATATATATATATATATATATGTATATATATATATATATATATATATATATAACCCCTTGTAGTAGAAAAGCGACGAGCCCACATTAAACCCACTGAAATTGTTAACATTCAAAATCGGTTCGAGATTAAATTAAAGTCGGCATTCAACAATGAAAGTTGTTTAAAAGTTTTTAATTTAAAGAAAATGAATTGAACAGAAGTGAAGAAGTGTTCCAGGCCAGAGCTTGTCACAAGAAAATATGATAAAATGATCATTGCTCTTAAGTACGGTCAAAAAAGCTAATCCGACAAATCAGAAACTATGTGGAAAGGAATCTGTTTCCCCGACTTCACAATTCAGCTTCACACACACACACACACACACACACACACACACTACACACACACACACATAGCATATATATATATATATATATATATATATATATATTATATAAGATATATATAGAAATATATATATATACACACACATATATATATATATATATATATATATATATATATATATATATATATATATATATATATATATATATATATATATATATATATATACTTAGGTTAGGTTAGGTTAGGCTTGGTTAGGTTAGATGAGGTTAAGTTAGATTTGAAAAAAATTTGCATGTCGGTGAATTGTTTCATTCTTTGAATTGTTGTGGGTATTTCTCCCTCTACTGGTATGGAAAGATGTGTCATACGAGCTTTCGTAATAAAAGGTGGTACTCGAGAGTTCAAAACAATAATTTCCGTTGTAAAAGAAGAGTGATGAAACTGCTTGACGTGATGTGAAAGATTGGAGAGGGTTATTGATAATGGAAGAGTAGATGATGCGAAAAAGGAGTAAACTCCACCTTTAAACATTTCAGCAATAGCAGTATAAGTTGAATCATCTCAGATATGAAGTGCGTACTCCGTACAA
>JABUQX010059925.1:12500-15000 GCA_015478945.1 Trachelipus rathkii | reverse complement strand
ATGATATTTATTAGCAGTTTACCATGGCTCAATGATAAAGCGACTGAGTCGCATGATATATGGCTAGGGTTCGATCCTTCGTCGCGATTCTAAGTAACAGTTATCTTGAGAAATTAACTTCGTTTAATAGGGCTATGACCCTGTGGTGATAACTCTTGAATAAAATTGCCACAAATATTGAAATGGGTTTAGAAATTCAGAGAAAGAAAGAATAGTATAAGGAGAAGATTTAAGAAGTCACGAAAGCCCTAGAATGTTGGGCTAGATTTCAAATTTACCAGTGATACGTGATGGGTGTTGAATTACCTCTATAACTTTGTGCAGGTAGTTCAACTCCCATAGATACGTAATGGTAATCGATTTACCTTTACATCTTTGTGCAGGTAATTCATTTCCAAGAGATAGTGATGGGAGTTGAATTACCTCTACAATTTTGTGCATGTAGTTCAACTCCCAGAGACACGTGATCGGAGTTGAACCACCTCTACAACTTTTCACAGGAAATTCAACTCCCAGAGATACGTGATGAGAGTTGAACTATCCATGCAACTTTGTATAGGTAGTTCAACTCCAAGAGATACGTGATGGGAGTTGAATTACCTCTACATCTTTGTACAGGTAGTTCAACTCCCAGAGATACGTGATGGAACTCAAACTATCTCTGCTGCTTTGTATAGTTAGTTCAACTCTCCGAGACACGTGATCGGAGTTCAACAACCTCTAGAACTTTGCACAGGTTGTTCAACTCCCAGAGATACGTGATGGGAATTGAATTACCTCTACAACTTTATACAGGTAGTTCAACTCTCAGAGATACGTGATGGGTGTTGAATTACCTCGACAACTTTGTGCAGGTAGTTCAACTCTCAGAGATACGTGATGGGAGCTATACTACCTCTACAACTTTGTACAGGTATTTCAACTACCAGAGATACGTGATGGGAGCTGAATTACCTCTTCAACTTTGTTCAGGTAGTACAACTCCCAGAGATACGTAATGGGAGTTTAACTACCTCTACAAAGTTATTTTGGATACGTTATTGATAGGTAATATCATGATTTTATTCTTCAGAGCCAGAGGAAAGTCATCGACATAAATGAAAATTGAACACCAAGAAAGATGACTTTAGAGAAAAGGGATGACTGCAGAAAGTACTTTTTACTTTGTAGTTTATATAGTTGAAGAATTTAGTATAATTTGAAAGTTAAGATCAATAAAAAACAGTGAAGATGAAATTAATCATAGAGGGTTAAGATAGAAGCTAAATAATGAAAAATTCTGAAATCTTCAATAACATGTAATCAGACTACGTTTCTGTGCTCACCCTCGCATCATCCTCCATGGTATAAAGTTATGAAAATTTAGGATAAGAAAAATAAGTTGAAACAGAGTTAAGGTGCGCATTCCTAATTTTATCAAACGGTGTTTGTTTGTTTTGTTTTTTCGCTTATTCGTTAATATATGAAATCACATTAAATTTCAATAGTAACCTATTTGTTTTAAACATTCTAAATTAATTTTCTTAAAAAAGCAATAAATTATTTACTTTCGAAACTAACGTAGCACGCTTGAAAGGGGACATCACTTTCCTAGTCTAAAAGGGAGGTAGTAGGGAGTAGGGAGACCAGCTGGAGGGGATGCAGTCTCCTTCAGCAGGGTACCTTCTACTATATATGTGATGCATTTATAATAAATGAGTCTAATTTTTTTTAAAGTTCACACCCACGTGAATAGTCTATTTAAGGAGGGGAACTTCTCTAGGTAGCTGTTACCTAGCATTCGGAGGAGGGATTAAAACCAGACCGTATACTTCTCGATTCTGTCGCATTACCATTGATTGAGCCACGAGAATTTTCTTTTAGTTTTAAAAACACCATCCAACCGATTCCATTCTGAGACTCATCTAAAAATTTTCGAGTCGATAAATAATATATAATACATTCAATTATTAATATTTTCACTAATAATTTACCACTAAAATTTAATAATATCATTTTCTAACAAACTAATCCAAAAAAAACAAAAAAAATAATCGTTTTATAAACTTAAGAGAGTCGGAGTAGAGCTTTCTTTCAAAGACTAAAAAAAAACAAACTTAAATTCAGATAAGAAGGAGAAGTGATGTCTAAAGAAGGAGAGGTGAGGTTCAACAATTCGAAATTTCAAAAGCAGATCGCGAACAATGCAAAAATTAATGATGGAATATAACTGTTCATCAAAGCAATTTGTTAATCCCATTGTCGATACAACCCTGTCACCATCCACCATATCACCATACCAAAATACCACCATAATACCATACCCTTTATATAAATATTTTAGTTCTAAAACTTATTAAAACATTTAAAGTATTTGATATACAGTAAATACTATATAAAATAAGCCAAAAAAAATTAAAATATTGCTTTGAATTAAAAAAAAAACTATAAATTAAAGTAAATTATTTTTTTATACTTTTTTAGAATAAAGCAGTGGCTTTTGTTTTCAAAAAAAGCAAAG
>JABUQX010059925.1:0-7500 GCA_015478945.1 Trachelipus rathkii | reverse complement strand
CGTGTAATTCAAAGTATATTACGGTAGTTTGGGGTAATCTAAAGTTATTTAGATAACTTAAGGTAAGGTAGGATTATTTATAGTATAATAGGGAAATATTTGGTTATTTAGAGCATTTTAGATAGATTTTAGATTAGGGTTATTTAGGTTATTTTAGTTCCATTCGTCTTACTGCGGGGGAATTCAGATATCATGTTCAGAATATTTGTAAATTCATACTTGTCGTCTCACTTCTATTTTATATTCAGAAATATGTTTGTGCTTATGTGTATTAAAATATTTTGAACGTAACATGAGCTTGGTTAGAGCATGGTTGAATGTCGCTAGTGCGCAGCTTGAGCATCAAAATAAATTTAAATAAATATAAGTACGTTATATGAAGAATTAATAATATTTTTTTGAAATAGTTTTCAGTTAAGATGCTAAATTAAATAACGAAAAACATATTAATTTATAACGTTGGTTAAATTTCCAATGAATTTAAAATAATTTTAAAATTTGAATCAACGGTTAAAATTAATCTAATTAATTAATTAATTGAAGAAGTAAGAAGATTGCAGTTATTTTAAAAGCAAATAGGAAAATTAAAAGAAACTAAATAAAACAGAATATATATATATAATATATATTATATATATATATAATATATATATAATAGTATATATATATATAATATTATATAATATAGATATATATATATATATTATATATAATTATAATATATATATACATAATAATATATATTATATATATATATTAAATATATTAATAAACTATATATTATATATAATATATATATATATTATATGATTTGATTATCAATATTTAGAAGTTTGGAATGAATATTGCTCAATTTTGTACAGGTATGGAATTTTTTTTAATTATTAGGGTAATGTTACTGTCTGTGTTGTATAATGACTGAAGGAGAATGGCATCAAATTAAGCAATGAAACTATATTAAATTGACATTTGTATTCAAGGAATACTTGGAGAGAGAGAGAGAGAGAGAAAAAAAGAGAGAGAAGGAGAGAAGAGAGAGAGAGAGAGAGAGAGAGAGAGAGAGAGAGAGAGAGAGAGAGAAATGAAAAAAATAAAGAAAGAAAGAGAGTGCGAAAAGATGTCAAAGAAATAAAGAAACAAAGAGAGAGAGAGAGAGAGAGAGAGAGAGAGAGAGAGAGAGAGAGAGAGAGAGAGAGATGAGAGAGAGAGAGAGAGAGAGAGAAAAATCGCTATAAAAAAAAATATAAAGAAAGAAAATGAGAGCGAAAAGATGCAAAGAAATAAAGAAACAAAGAGAGAAAGTGATAAGAGAGAGAAGAGAGAGAGAGAGAGAGAGAGAGAGAGAGAGAGAGAGAGAGAGAGAGAGAGAGAGAGAGAGAGAGAGAGAGAGAGAGAGAGAGAGAGAGAGAGAGAGAGAGAATAGGTTTCTGATTTATACTTTTATAAACTGTCCGAATTCAGTTCTGCCTCAAACTCTAGCCTCATCGTCAACCTCAACTCTAATTTTTATTCCTTTTCCAGCACCGAATTTAGGTCCTCCTACAACTTTGTTTCAGTTTCGGCTTTATAAACTTGATATATAAAATAAATATTACCTTTCTAATGAGAATACATCTAGCATTTTAAGTAAAGAAAATGAGCTTAGAGGATATTGTTCCTTGATTATACAAAGAAAAATAACGTGCTTAAAAAAAACACCTTATTATATTGATTTTAAGAAAGAATCAAGAACAATTAAATAAAAAAAAATAATTTTTTTTTTTAAAAATAATTGGCATAAAAAATAAACTTCGCAAACTTTTATTTTTCAGACAATTATGGAAAAATAAAGTAAATAATCTCCGCCTGTTAACTTGTCACAAATATTTTAATTTTGATAAATTGCAAAGCTATACACACAAACACACCTACACCTACACAAACACACACACACACACATACATAGCCTACATATATATATATATTTATATATAATTATATAATATATATATATATATATATATATATATTATATATATATATATATATATAATATTTATATTATATACTATATATAGATATATATTTGTATATTTATATAATAATTTATATTATATATAATATATATATAGATATATATATATAATATTATATATTATATACTATTATATATAGATATATATATAATATATATATATTTTATAATATTATATATATATAATATATATATAATATATAATAGATATATATGTATATATATTATATATATATATATAATATATATATATATATATATATATATTTATATATATAATTTTATATAATATATAATATATATATATTATATATAGATATAATATATATATATTATTTATATATATATATTATTTATATATATATATATATATAATATATATATAATATAATTATATATATATTATATTATATATATATATATATATTTATATAATATATTATATATATATATATATATATATATATATATATATATATATGATATATATTGAATAATCACATCTTTTCTCTCAATCAAGAATCTTCTAACACATCACCATGATGATTGCTATTTGCAAGGGGGTTGTTAGACCTGGTAAAGAGTGTAATACATTTGTGTCTATGGTGGTTCCGCTCACACTGCTCTTCATGAAAGGGTGGAGTCTATGTTGTTCTCCTTAATTTCTCTTTCTCATTGACCATCTTCAATCGCCAATTTTGCGATCGATCATTTCTGGCCTCATCTTTCCTTATTCTATCGTTCTTATTAACAGACAAGATTATTTCCGACTCTTTAATCGCATACCAACCCCTTTTGAGGAGATCACTTGCGACTCCTTTATCGACAGTTTCGTTCTTTCTCTGACCACAATATCTGACCCCAGGATTAACCACTGAGCTCATTCTTCCTTGTTGACAGCATTGAAAATTAACTTTTCATTCTTCCTTTTCCCCATTTCTATAATTTTGACACTTTCAAAAGCCTTGTTTTGGTTCATGTCAGCTCTTGAATAAATTGAATAGAAACACACCCACACACCCACACACCCACACACCCACACACCCACACACCCACACATATATTTACACACACACACACCACACATATATATATATTATATATATATATATATATATAGGGTATATATATATATATATATATATATTAAGTTATTATTATATTAATATATATATATTATTATATTATAATATATATATACTATATATATTATATTATATATATACGGTAGATATATATAATAATAATATATATATATTAATTATATACTATAATATATATATATATATATAATATTATTATATATATATTTAATATTAGTAATATATTATATATATATATATATATTAATATAATTAGATAAAATATTAAGTTAATATATTAATATATATATTATATAGGTATATATTCAATATAGTATAATTATTCATGTGTAAAATAATAAATATTTAATAAATATTCTTAATAGATATGAATAAGATAAATAATGGGACAATAATTTTATATTAAAATTACTAAAATCATGCTTGCCTAATTGTGTTAAAATTTAATTGCAGAGTGACTAATGAAATGTGAGCTCAGTAATATAAGTTCCGAGAAACATAAGCTTCAGTTATATTTATATTACTAATAAAATATTTCGATGTAGTGATAGGAGTGAGGTGCATAAGTATATCCATGAAGTCTGTTCATCTTACATTTAAGTTATAAATTTTACTTCAAGTAGGTTTTATTCAAGGGTCTTAATGTTGAAATGTCTACTGATAGCAGTATACACGAGGTTAAAAATTTGACCGTATTTGCAACTAAAATAGTATAAATAACTTAACATATATATGGGTAATTGTGACTGCGAACAAGAAACTGCGTATATCTTCCTGATCTATTTGCGTTTTTATGGGACGATCTGTATCATATTGTAGATGCCATTATTCAACTTCCTACATTCATAAATCCCATTCTAGTCATATTTCGTGAATATCTATTCTCTGTTAAAATGTATATAACAATCTATTTATATCTTCTCATGCGGCACATTATTAAACTGTATAGATTATCTCACTATAACAAATTGCAAGGAAGAAATTATTTCTTTATGATTTAAAAATCCTCTCTCCTAATGCTATTAAAATTCATATATTACCAAAATAAATGTTAAACTCAAATGGATGTATATATATAGTAATTTAAATATATTAAGGATAATAGTTATAGGGCGGTTATTTGAACTCCTATACACAATGATTTCGGCTTATAAGGGCTAAGTTTATACAAAATACTCATACTACAGTTCATATGAATACGCTTTACTTATATTCTGTCTCTTTCAGAATAATACCTAGAGTATCGGCAGTCTTAATGGTGTTAGGATTGCTATATGATTTTGCTATTGCCATAGATCAAATGATGTGTACATTGTTTGATGCCATTATATCAACATTACGGAAATTCAGTGGTGCTCATCAAGATCTTGTCAATCCCATGGACCTTGATTGTTTTTCTAAAATATAATGATTTATAATACTTTTAAAACTTATAAATACGTAACAGATTCCTGACGAGACTCAGTCGACAATTATATATATGAAAATTAATTAACCTTATATATACTAGTAACTGTTATAGTATTTATGTATGTATAACGGAATAATGATACTTATAAAACTTTAAGTGTCTCAAAAATTCGGTAGGGGGGGGCCTGGCCCCTGAGCCCCTCCCCCTGATACTCGACTCACTGGATATTGATTGATTCTACATAGTTTAGTACATATATCTATATATTATAGTATATATATTATATATAATATTATTATTATATTATATATATATAATATATTATATTAAATATATATAATTTATAATATATTAATATATTTATATATTTATTATATATCTATATATATAATATATATTATAGTTATATAATATATTGAAGTATTTATATATTATATATTATATATATATATATATATAATATATATAATAATATTATATATTATATATTATATATATAATATATAAATATATATATATATATATATATATATTATATTATATAATATATTATATTACTATAATATGTATGATATATATTATAATATATATTATATTTATATTATTATATTTATATATTTATTATATAATATATAAATATATATATATATATATATATATATATATATATATATATATATTAATATATATATATATAATATATATATATTATATATATATATTATATATATAATTATATATATATATATTAATATATTATATATATATAATAATATTATATTATATTATATATAAATATATATATATATAATATAATATTATATATAAATCTAATTATAATATAATAATTAAATTATATATATATATATATATATATATATATGTATATTAATATATTATTAATATATAATTATATTATATATATATATATATATATATAATTATAATATTATAATATATATTTATATATATATATATATATATTTATATTAATATAATATATTATATTATATATATTTCTATATATCCTATTATATATATATATATATATATATATATATATATATATATTATGATATATATATAATATATATATATAGTATATATATATATATATATATATAATATATTATTAATATATTATTATATATAATATATTATATATATATATATATATATTATTTAATATATATATAATATATTTAATATATTATATATAGTTAATTAATTTATTTTAGACTTGAATAACAATCACAGTAAGATAATAACTCATGTAAATTGAAAGAGAGAAGAACACTAAGGTCTGCTAAATCAGCTGGAAATGATTTTTAAATATACATTTAGATAAATAATGTTTCACTCACATTTTAACTCTCTCTCGTTCTTCTTCTACTCCGCATCTCTTTTGGGTAGGCTGTTTCCGCTGCTCTACATCTCTTCATCTCTCTCTTCTCTCGTGTGTCGCTCGAATCTCTGCAATACATACGTGCGCGTGCTCCTGCAATACTCAAGTCATACACTCGTATACCAGTCCTCACCGTGCAAAAGAGCACTGAGTTGTCTATCTCCACAAAGGGAAATCAACTCTAAGGTCCTCGGCTCTCATTCTACGCAACTTTTTTCATATAATAGTACGAAAGAATTGTAGAGACTCTTTTAATGGTGTAGAAAAGCAAACGAGAAATAATGAGAAGCGTGATAACTGAGCATGAGCAAAAAATCACACAATTAAAAAATATAAAGTTACATCGAAACTCTCAAGTAAGCAGGTTGAAAGATAGTATATTTTGGTTATTAATATATTGAGGATATAGAGAGTAATGCACAAATTATAATATAGTCAAAATAAATGAGATGAGAAATGCATATATATAATTATTATTTCAATACTATATAACTCATGTAAATATCTCTCCTGCGTCAGCTCTTCCCTTGGCAATTTCATGAACAGGGTTCATTATTCTTTTCCATAAAGTTAAATTATTTCAAAATTGACTGAATGCCATGGCTGTCTCTCTTTGCTCTTATATATATAGAATGGTCAAGTATAGAGCCTTGACTAAACAACCTCTCCACAGCCGCTGAGCTGGGTACTGAGTTATATTAATGTATATGTACTTATATATATATATATAATGTAGGTTGAATACCCTTTATATAGGTTGGGTATTTAAAAAAAACTTTTTTTAATGTTTTATAAGATAAATTGTGAGTTTTTTATTATAAAGATAGTTTCAAATCAGGGCTGGAAGAGGGTAAGTTTTTTATGCTTTTTTTTATTATTTATTTTGTTTAAATTACTTTCTCTCAGAAATTTTGATATTTGTATTTTGTATTATATGTAAATATGAGGTATATATTATTTATGCATTTATTAAAATAAAGTAAATACAATATGTTAAAGATATAATAGTATATACAATACATATAAGTAAGAGTGATTTAATAAGTACTATCATTATGAAAAGTTTTTTTATATATTAGTGCTTAGGGTGAGTATGATATATAATTAATAATTACATTCACATGATCTTGTTTATATTATATTTATTATTATTTATTTAATTAATTATATTATTAATTTATTTATTTATAATTATTCTCTATTATTTAATTATTTGTAATTATTTATATATATATGATCATTAATAATTAGTATATTATTATCTTAATTTATATAATTTAATATTTAATGAATATATATATAATATATATTTAATTATTTATTAATATATATATATAATATATATATATATTAATATATATATATATATATTATTATAATTATATAATTAATATTAAATATATATAAATATATATATATAATATATATATAATAATATATATAATATATATTATGAGGATATATATTAATAATTATATATATATAGATAGTAGTATAAATTATTACATATATATATATATAATATAGATTATAAATAATGATAATAATATTCTATCATCTACCTTTT
>JABUQX010059924.1:57500-76784 GCA_015478945.1 Trachelipus rathkii | reverse complement strand
TCGGAAGTTGAAATATGAAATTAAGGTTCTTAGCAAATGTCCAAGAACGAGGCATAACTCTAGCAGAAAGTGTCTGACCTGATGGAAAGTTCAATACACTCGCAACGGCACGGCATATGATCAACTCACACAGCGGCACTGCATATGAGCTACTCACACAGTGTCGCAAACAACTGTCAGATTCATATACATCAGTTTCAATGAGCAAAACACTCGAAATATACACTGGGTGTCGACACTAAAGTGCGGTCGTTTATGCATAATTTAACCCCCAAATATCTGCACCTATAGTAGTATTCGCCCAGTTTGAGCTCGACCAGCTTTTTCTCAAAAAGTATAAGAGATAGAGGTCTGAAACTTGGAATATAATCTATATATGGGTTAAGCTCGAATCCGTCGTAATTTTCAGGTCTGTAGGCATGTAGTACTAGAGGGGGGTTCACCCCCTGAGGGTGGACGCCAGATATGCGCTTACGCCCTGTGTGGGCGATATCTGCGTGGGTTTAGGACCTAACGAGCGTTTGCCGCACCGAGCACCTTGGAGGTCAAACCAGACCGAAGGTCTGTGGACCGACAGACACAGAGCTGCAGCGCGCCGTGCCTGCACAACACATTATTATTTATATTTACATCGAAGATTCGATTGTCCGAAGGAAATCGAATCTGAGTCGAAAGAACGATCCCTGTAAGGGATCGTTTTTTTACCACTTTGACTTTGGGTTCACGCTCGCGGTTTCTCTCTTTCGCACCGCGTTTGAGTCTATATCAATATCGTACTGGTTAGATTAAGCGTATCGTTTCAAACTTGTATATTATCTATGAAGTATAAACTGATCACCCCCGAAGTTTTGGTAGACGTAGGTCACCCCTAAGGGGTGTAGCCCCTTAGCCTTCAAGATCAAATTCGTCCTGAAATCCTGTTAGGCTTAACGTATCGGATTGAAATTTGGATGTGAGCTATATGATGAAAATCTCGTCGGAGCCGAGATTACGTCCCTCTGCATCCCCCCTGGAAGGGGGATGCTACCCCACTAAAAAATTAAAAATGATCGTAGAAGACTGGAACTTGGAGGAGGCTGCGGAGTCCGAGTCGGAGTCGGAGTTGGTCGGATCGGAGACGGAGTACGAGTTGGAGTTGGAGATTGGAGACGGAGACGGAGTTCGAGACGGAGTCGAGGAGGAGGATTCGGTTTTCGGGTCCAGGGACCCTACCGGAGGAGGGTCCCCCTTTGAAAAAAAAAAGAAGAAGAAATGCATGGAATGCAAAACAGATGAGGAAAGAAGAAGAAAGAAGAAGCAGAGAAGAAAGAGAGAAGGATGAAGGAGAGGAAAGAGGAAGAATGAGAATGAGAGGAGTCTGAAGAAGGATTCACTATTGAAAGGTGTTTGAGTACTCCCTCGTGAGCAGAAGGTAGCGTCATCCAGGGCTCCTGACTGGATCGGATGCGGGGTGCGCGCCCGCAGGCGCGCAAGCCCAGTGCAATCCGCCGAAACCGACGCCGCGCCGTGCCCGCAGGCGCCCCGCCGGTGCGATCCGACGCGTGTGCGCGCCCGCCAGGCGCGCACGCCGGCGCGAACCGCCGGGAAGGGCGCGTGCGCGCGCCCGCTGGTGCGATATGCGAACCGGTACGAGAATGCAAACGTATTTTTTTTTTTTTTTTTAACTTAATTTTTTTTTTTTTTCAAAAATTTATTATTTTTTATTTGTATTTTTAATTTTATTTTTTGTTTTTAACTAATATATTTTAAGTTTTCATGTTATAGTTAATTTACGATTTTTTACATACCCTAATCAGTAAGAAATCAGTAAATCATCATCATCCAACCCTCCCTCTACCCATATGTGATCTATTGATCGTATTGATCTATTGATCTATTGATCATATGATTAAGTCAAATTTTTATTAAATTGTTATTGTTTTACATTACCCTAAATCAGTAAATCTTACCATCATCCAACCCTCCTCTATCAGATATGTGAATCTAATTGATCTATTGATCATTAGATCTATTGATCTATTGAATTAAGTCAAATTTTTTATAAAATTGTCATGTTTTACTACCCTAAATCAGTTAAATCAGTAAATCACCCCATCATCCAACCACCCGTCTGACCTTCTAGTCTATTGATCTATTGATCTAATGATCCATTGACTATTGATCTATTGATTCAAAGGTCAAATTTTTTCTTTCGTATAAATAAGTTTTTTGGTTAAAAGTAGGAAAAAAACAAGTTTTTATTTTAAAGCGCTTATAACATAAGAGCAAACTACATAATCGGTAACATATAAATTTTGCCATCAAATATATTTACAATTTTATTAAAAGAAACTATTATTAAAAACAGTATAATAAAATAAATACATTTATACACACATAAATTACCTGATTGGAGCTGCACAGGAAAACATAAAAGTCTTAAACATATGAACATTATTATATTTAAAAAAGATGTTACATAAGGATCACTAAACATAAAATCAAATGCAGAGAGTCGAGGAATTATACAACATTATTTTTATTCTTATACACAGCTATCCAATGTCCAATGCTTGAAACATCCCGGGGAGAAGTGTTGAAGATAAGACCAGAGTCGGTATCCAATTTCACAGCATCGAGTTCATTACATGCGAATACACCTAAAAATCTTCTTTCGTTTCCGAAGGCATTTAATATCTCTTCTTCATTCATCATTAATAATTCAAGATTATTTTTCGTACTCTGCAATCTCAATGATTTGGGGATGTTCAGTATACACCAGAACCAGATTGGAGGAGTCAAACTTCTGTCCAAATTGAGACTCAAATCCAAATTTCCTTTTCTTTAGGAATATTGAAGATTGTGATAAGCATACAAGTGAAAGATCAGCGAGTGAGATCGCTATTGCATATAAATTACTGGTTTTCAAGATACGGTCTGGAGATCAACACCTGTACCGTTAACGCTGCATGAACAGTATTAGC
Organism: Trachelipus rathkii; assembly: GCA_015478945.1. Classification (NCBI taxonomy): domain Eukaryota; kingdom Metazoa; phylum Arthropoda; class Malacostraca; order Isopoda; family Trachelipodidae; genus Trachelipus; species Trachelipus rathkii. The sequence goes on along the minus strand of JABUQX010059924.1, from coordinate 73,821 downwards.
AAAATAAATCGTAAAAAGGACGCGAACATTAAGAATGTAGTCTTGATATATCATCTCATAATCACGACCCGTGATGGTGGCCATTCACATGTTAAACTGATACCTCTAAGACCGAAATGGTAAATTTAAAGGCTGACTTCCCATAGTTTCCAGAAAGCATCGTGTTTTACAATTCCTATTATTACCTCTGAGGTAAGTTACCGTTGACAATGTTAGGTATATTAATGCGTAACCTTGGGTAAAGTTAAAATTTTAGTCTCAATTCTCTTGATTGGATATTTTGCTGTATAGGTCAAAAGAGATTTCTCTATTTCATATGTTTAAGGGGTGATAATCACTTTTACGTATATTTTAAGAAGATAAGCATCCAATAATGTTAAAGATGCTTTGAGCAGTAGTTGTAGCCAAAACAGCACTTTTAACAATAAGAGCAAATCAGGTGTTAGATCTAGTGTAACCTTGCATGCGGGTGGTCACTGGTTGGATTGAATAAGTCTTTCTTGAAGAAAATATATCTCTCATTTACAACGACCATAATATTCTTACGTAGTTATTTTTTGATTTAGTGCATGGGCTCTGGTTTCTCTGCATCTTTTAAATTAATACCACATGATTCGCAGATGTGGAGATTCCTGCATCCTTGGAATTGAATGTTTAGTAAAGTTTCAATATTAACTTCGATAAGGGTAAACTTGCAGGCTGATGCTTCCTAGAATGTTTCATTTAAAAACACCTCAAGTTGATTAAAGCATGTATACAGGAAATTTGTCTCTGTGGATACTATGTGTTCGGTTCCTGTGAGAATCTTTATACATCCTTCATTATTACTAACTGAGGTAGATATAAAAAACACATTCGAAGGGTCAAGATATGGTCAGAAGTACCTGGGATATTGAAATTCAAGAGGTACATCTGTATTTGTCGATGGCCATGAACAGGCATTCACACTAATAAAGGAGGATTCACTCACACTGATCTGTGTAAGGTTCACTGAGAAGAGATCCAATTCACTCTGGCAGCAGTCTGGACTAGAGGGATGGAGGAAATCATCTTGCTGGTACAATCGCCAGATGTATAATGAGGAGAGCTCTGTTTAAACATTCCTTATTTACGAAATAGTTACAGGTTGTCACTCTAAAAAGCCGCTTTTTTATATACGAATAGTTACAGGATGTTTCTATTTATGTAAAAAATTACCACTTAACAATGTTATTAAAAGAGCAAACACGTCAATACACTTTTTCTTTAGTGGTCCTTTCCTTTCCTCTTTATAGTTTTTTTACGGATAACCTACACCTTGAACCAGTTCATCTTCGTCGTATTTTTTTCCTATTTTAACATCATCTAAATTTTCGTCAGAAGCATCGGCAGAGTCTACGTTTTTACTGCGTTGAGGTAACACCACCATAATATCTTGGAAAGTATTATACCTGTTCTAGCATACTTATTTAGCAGAAAAATGGTATTTACCTCCAGATTTAAACAATGGGATAGCACGTCAAAACAGTGAAGCAAAAAATCCAACTAAACCATATCCTCTCTTTCTGCATTCTTGAACCCCTGAGGACTCTTTCTCTTTCCATTAATCTTATTATTATTTTAACGGAGCTTCCTTCTTACTTATATGTACTTTACACACAGCTTGTCCCAACTGTAAATGGATATGGTTTACCTTCTTACGTCTCTTTATATACACGCCTTACTGTCTTAAAATAAGCATTATTCAAAAGGATATATAGTTCCACACTAGGGAAACTATAAACTCTCATCTTTAGGAAAATGAATATCACTCTAAAGTAGCTGAGCTTAGTGTTTCCTACAGAGCTGTGGGCTCAACAATAATCGCTGATAGAACATATGCTACACGGGGTCTTGTGTAACATCTTGAACGGCTCGCACACAAAATGTAACGAATCATCGCTGTTATTTTTTGCAACAAGCTTATCTAAATACTCTTCCATCGAGGATATAACGTATTAATTCATTCAGAGGTGTTTTGATATCGTTAAGCTCAATATTGGTGTCATCCACTAGGTAATTACATTACAAACCAGTCGGTAGTCGGAAATAAATGTAAACTTCTATCTTATTAGGTTTACTCAGCTTGAGATTTTAAGAGTGCATTAACCATTCCATCGTTGAATGTTTTATTAACTAGAAACACTAAAGTCTTTACATATACGACTTGATCCAAATTGTTTGTTAAGTCTATGAACACATCGATAAGAGATTTATAGAGACCTCGGTATAAATATCTTTCAAAGAAATATTCTTTACCAGTTATCACGATAACATCCATGTCTGTGTTAATTTTTAATACATCTTTAACATGTTCAACATTTCTAAATATCATAAATGCCATTTGTGATTCCGGCATATTCTCAATATGTGCATCCAATATCACTTCACATAACCCTACTTCATACATTTCTTTTTCGAGCTTTATGGGGTTCAATAACTCTGTAGTAAAGTTTGATATTTTGTTTTCAGGATATAGATCCATAGAAGCCGATGACGGCAGCGTTAAATAGAAATGATCTTCACTCTCCATGTTCGCAAAGTAAACTGATCAATGTTCCTTAATTTCACTAGCATTTATAATAACTATTAAACTTCATAGGATAACCTATCCATTTAAGATATTGTTTATTTTTCCTTCCCTTTAAGATCCTAATATTTTTTTCTATTTTATATTGAAAACTCTTAGGATCAAACTGTATTTTCCTGTATTTCTGGTTTATAGAATTCCACCTTTATTTTTTCACCATCTAGATCTTCAAGATAGTATAATTTTACGCCTGTCTCTAGGAATTTCTCTGATGGTCTCTACTTTAAAAACTTCTCTGTGACCATACATGTTCATTGCCTTTCTAAAATCTACCGTGTATTGGAACGCTGACAATTTCTCATCTTTAACATTCGTGATTTATCTTATATTTTTCCCTTGGGAGGAATTGTGGCACAGCAGGTCGTTCTTCACGCAATCTCATATAGGGGTTTCATTAAGGTTCTTGATTAAGACCGATTATAGATAAGCAGGTCTTGTTAGATATATCGAAATAATTTAAATGTATTCATCTTCGTAAACTACCTATGCATTCTTTCTTTTTTAGTAGTCCTCTGTACTCTTTCACTATTGCTGCTTTATTAACTGAAAATGTGTTTTAATACCCTATCAGTTAATAAACTATTTCTTGAAACTCTTTACCTAAAAATTCGGCACCTTTTATCTGTCCATATCATGTGAGGATATCTACCATCTTCATTTATTATTTCTTTGACAGCTGTAGCAACAGTCTTTGATTTTTTATTTTTAAAACTGCCTTAACCATAAGTATCTGGAAATATACATCTATCACAAAAAAGAATATAATGAACCTTTCAATTGTAGATTTTAACTTTTATATACCCGGATTTGTCTTAGTTGGCATACGTTATCGAAATGTGTTGCTATGGTTTCCGTGTTTGGAAATTTTCGGTATAGGTTAATGAAGGGTAAATGCATCCTCGCCTTCTAAAATTTCTTTCAATTCTTTTTTATTTAATTTGTGGAAAACTTCGATGCAAACCTTTGGGAAAAACTCGCGTAACTGTATGTGTTTCACATCAATAATATTTATCGACAACTATCCTTAGCTCCCATTGATGCACAGACATTAATAAATAAAAATTATATTCATTTATTACTTGATGTAGAGATAAAATTTTGTAAATATGATATATTTATTTTATTGCAAAAAAAAAATAATAATTATCTATTTTAAATTTACAAGTCTAAAAAAAAAAACATAGCAAGTGTATAGCAGAAAGAACATAGAATATATGCTAATTTTAAATTGACAAATAATACAATCATATAAAAAAATTATGAACTAATCCATTTTGAGGCGATGTGTGTTTTTCCTATTCTTCCTACACTTGAAGGTAATTATGCTCTCTACTTGAACAACTTTTAATCTATTTCCGGTGCAAAAAGAATACCAGATGGCTTGCATCAGGTCTAGGAGAAATTGGAATATTATCCAGATCAGCTAATCTTTGGTTTATTCAGAATTAAAGTTCTCGGAAAAATAATAGTCTCAACTTCTTGTTTGATCCTGGTTGCCATCCTGCGTACAGGAGTCTTCTTCCAATCACGAGAGAGATCGGATATCAAGTCAAACAATATTCGATCCAACTATGACTTCTCCATCAATAATGATTGGACCGAGTTCTTCCATGTAATCTAGATACTTTAATATTAATAGAGCCTATACCCGTTTCTTACTCCTCATAGGCGCGTTTCTTGGTACATGTTAAAATATCATTCTCTTACTTCACCACTGCTTCAGTATCAGCTGCTAGAGCCGAATCTTCCTTTGGTGATTTAATAAACTTTTAGATCTACTAATTTTGTATAGCATTTTGATATAGGATTCTACACCAGAATGTAAGCATTTCAGAGTTTAATATTTGATGCAGTTCCTTCTCGTAATTATTTATCTGTTCAACCTGAGGATCATATAAACTCAACGGCTGCTGTTTCGAATCAAGTCGTTGATAGGGCTATATACCGAGCCTGTTGTAAATCTTCTTTATTTTTCTTGCTTCTTTTGTTACTTTTGCTGTTGATGCTGTTGTTTTTATTAGTTGTGTTGTGTTGTTGTTGTGTTGTTGTTGTAGTAGAATAGGGGACTGATGTCTATATTTCATCTGTCTCATAAATCGCTGTTAGCGGTAAGACCACCATCTTCTCATCACTGAGCAAGCCACTTGGTTATCAGGGGTGCTATAACGGAAAAGAGTAAAGTAGAAACAAACCTCCACCTTCGTAATACTTTCTTTTTATTTTTAGTTTCTTACGTTCCCAGCAAGTTTTTTAAAGATGTTTCTATGACGACGTTACTTCCTTCTGAGGTCTTTTAAAGGAACATTCCTTCTTATAGATTTAGGCATTTTACTTCTGCTAATACATTTTTTATAAATTTTTACATCTTCGTACCTGGCTTACGCTTTTTTGAAGGTTTCAGGTTTTAATTTTCTCATAAGAGGTAATTAATTTGCTACGCTAGAGTATTCATTATTCAGATATGTATACTCTGTCTCAATCTCGTTAGGTTAGAAGATATTAGTACGCAAGTAACACATCTATGCGTGTTATTAGGAGGAAGCTCACAGATAAATAACCATTGAGATATAGAGTAACTTCTTAGTATACTTTTACGGAACTCTTTACGTTGAGTAGGGAACATTTGGTAGCCACAACATTGACCTGACTCAAATCCCTTCTTTTGGCCGAACAAGATTAAATACTGCGTGTTTAAAATCACATCACGCATATACTTATTCTGATGAAAGATATTCTGTGTTAAAAAAAATACTGTGATGTTTAAATGCATGAGAGTAACAGATGAAAGTTTCTGCAATATCCTCATTCAATTTATGCATCAAATCATCAGAGGATTATAATTTTAGTGTCCTGGTAAACATTCTGAAGAGCTTTTATGTCATATAACCCTTTGTGAAATTGGATTACATCTTTTAATCTTAAACTTTCTTGATAAACCACTGTAAAAATTCAAGAAAAGACGACTCGGGACCAACAGTTCTCAAACCTCTTTTAAAAGATGTTTATACAAAGAGGTTTTTCCACACCCTGTAGGACCAGACACCAGACATGTAGCAGGAGCACGGAACATAAATTTACCAAAGTCCATTCTAGATTGACACCTGAAAACTAATGAATAAGAAGGTTTGCATTTATATTATAAATGGTTCACTAGCTAAAATAGAACAATAGAATCGTAGGATGAGAAGGAAGGAAGGATGGAGGATACTGGGGATCTTGATTACAACCCATATATATGAAATATGACCTGAATCAATAGATCAATAGATCAATAGATCAATACGATCACCATAGATGAAAGAAGGATTGGTGCGGGACGATGTATTGATAGTGATTTAGGGTATTAAACATAGCAATTCTTAATAAAAAATTGACCTTACTCCAATAGATAATAGATCAATAGATAATAGATCAATAGATCAATAAGATCATAGATCACGAAGGACAGAGACGGGTGAGTGGAGATGGGGTGATTACTGATTTTACTGATTTACGGGTATGTAAAACATAACATTTTAATAAAAATTTGACCTTAATCAATAGAATTCAATAGATCAATAATCAATAGATCACGAATGGACAGGACGGGTGGTTGGCATGATGGGCAGTGATTACTGATTTATGAATTAGGTATGTAAAACATAAACAATTTAATAAAAAATTTGACCATAGATCAATAGATCAGATAGATCAATAGACACATATGGACAGAAGGGTATCTGGATGATGGTATGATTTACTGATTTAGGTATGTAAAAAAAATAAACAATTTTAAATAAAATTGACCTTAATCAATAGATCAATAGGATCAATAGACTTTCAATTAGATCAATAGATCCACAATGGATAGAGAGGACGCGTGAGATGATGGTATGATTTTACTGATTTAGCTGGATTTGTAGGTATGTAAAAACGTTAAATTTTTTACACTCGACATAAAAAAGAAATAATAAAATATTAGTTTAAAAACAAAAAATAAATTAAAAATCAAATTTAAAATAATTAAATACTTAAAAAAAAAAAAAAAATTAAAGTTAAAAAAAAAAAAAAAAAACAGATACAGGAGCAATTCTCGTACCGGTTCGCATATGCAGGACGCGGGGCGCGCGCACGCGCCCCCTTCCGCGGGCGGTTCGCGCCGGCGGCGCGCCTGCGGGCGCGCACACGCGTCGGATCGCACCGGCTTGGGGCGCCCTGGACGGCACGCGCGCGCGATCGGTTCCGCGGCGGATTTCGCACTGGCTTGCGACGCCCTGCGGGCGCGCACCCGCATCGACCAGGAGCCTGATGACGCTACCTTCTTGCTCGACGAGGGAGTCTCAAAACCCCTTTCAATAGTGAAATCGTTCCTCCAGACTCGCTCCTCACTTCCTCATTCTTCCTACATTATCCTCCTCCTCATTCCTCCTCCATTTCCTCCTCTCTTCTTCCTTTCTTTCTTCTATATCCTATGTTTTGCATTCCATGCATTTCTTCTTCTTTTATTTTTTCAAAGGGACCTCTCCAGAGGGTCCCTGGACCCCAGAACCGAATCCTCCTACCTCCGCTTCCTCTCCGACTCCGTCTCGTACTCCAACTCCCAACTCCAACTTCCGACATCCGTCTCCGAATCCCGACTCTCAACTCCGACTCCGACTCCGTCTCCTCCAGCCTTTCTCCCAATTTTCAGTCTTCTACGATCATTTTTTAATTTTTAGTGGGAAGAGTCCAGCAGCATCCCCCCTTCCAGGGAGGATGCAGAGGGAGTTAATCTCGGCTCGACGAGCATTATGGTCATCACTATAGTCACAATCCAAATTTCAATCCTATACGTTAAGCCTTAGTAACAGGACTTTCGAGGACGAAATTTGATCTTGAAGCTTAAGGGGGGCTACACCCCCTAGGGGACCTACGGTCACCAAAACTACGGCGGGGATCAGGTCTTGATCACCTTATACGAACACGTATACCAAGTTTGAAAACGACTAGCGTTAACTCAAAAACCCAGGTAGATATATATCCGACTCAGAGGCTGAGACGGAGCCGGAGCCGGACCCAAAAGTAAAGGTGCCGTACAAAAAACGATCCCTTACAGGGATTCGATTTCCTTCACAGATTCGATTTCCTTCGGAAAATCGAATCTTCGATGTAATAATAATAATAATAATGATGTATGTGCATGCGCACGCGCGTGCGCGCGCGCTCGCGTCAAACAGGACCTCGGTCTGTTTGACCTCAGGTGCTCGGTCGCCATGAACGCCCGTTAGGCCTAAACTTCACCACCGCAGATCACGCCACAGGGGCGTAAGCGCAATATCGGCGTCCCCTCGGGGTGACCCCCCTCTATATACATCCTACAGACCTCGAAAATTTACACGGATTCGAGCTTCAACCCATATATAGATTATATTCCAAGTTTCAGACCTCTATCTCTTATACTTTTTGAGAAAAAGCTGGTCGAGCTCAAACTGGGCGAATACTACTACCTATATCTTCGAAATCTTCGAGATGAAAAGAAATAAATATAGAATCGATTCATGATATTTAATGTAATTTTACGTTTTATTATTGATATTTCTTCATATTTAGAATTTTTAAAAATTTATTACCATTATAATTTATTAATGACTTCACTTTCTAACGAAGCACTGAATTGTTATTATTTTTTTTTTAAATTGACGTTTAGTAAAATTGAAAATGTCCAGATTGTTTTTTTTCTTTTAAGCTTACTTAGCCCTATATGTTGTCATCAATAACTTCATTTTTTAAAATTTTAATATTTTTACATTTCCAAATCTAGCATTTACTTATTTATTTTCAAAAAGGTTAAGGTTTTGAACGAAAATTTGCTTCTCAAGAATTTTAATTTTAAAATTAGTGTGAAGTTCCAAAATCGAATTTTCTCTTCTTTTTATATTTAATTATGATCAAATTTACATAGTTTCAATAATTTTAATAATTTAAAAGAAAAAAAGTAGTTTTTTTTTCACAATATTTTCTGCGGAATATATTAAGTTTTTTCGAAGTAAATATTGGGTAGAAAATCGAAAAAAAAATTTCCATCCTGGTAATTCCTAAGATTTTGAGCCTATTTATTTTTTGCGTAAAATTAACATATATATATATATATATATATATATATATATATATATATATATATATATATATATATATTATATATATAATATATATATATATATATTATATATATATATATGAAATATATATAGTATATATATTATATATAATATTAGGTGAAGTGTACCAATTAAGGAAGAAAGAAACTATAGACTTTTGAGGATTTATTTATCAATTGCTCTAGATGGATCTCGAGTCCATTCGCCAACCAGCAGTGTTTTAAAAAAAAAAAAAAAAAAAATTAATTTTTTAATAATATTTACTTCTAGAGACGCATGCTTTGTCGTGGTACTTTTTAGATCGTGCAACATTTTTTTAAATGGTTTGCGAGTTTATATTTAATTTTTTTTTTTAAAACTAATGGGAACCCCAAGGGTATACAGCGCACCGAGTGGCAGGAAGTCGGGGCTCTTCTCGGCCTTTCCCTGAACCGACAGGGTAGGAACCTATTTCCCCCCCTTTTCGGGGGGGTCTTCCGGGAAACCCCCGCTCTTTGGTATTGGGTGTCGCGGGGGTTTCCTCCGCCCCTCCCCTACGGGGTATGGAAAACGTCCCCCCCTCTGTCCCCGTCGGCTCGAGCCCCCTTACTTGGCCGTGTAAAATACTTTATATATACATTATTTACACGGCCAAGTAGGGGGCTCGAGCCGACGGGGAACAGAGGGGGGACGTTTTTCCATACCCCCGTAGGGGAGGGGCGGGGAACCCCCGGACACCCAAAATACCAAAGAGCGGGGTTCCGGAGACCCTCCCCCGGAGGGGGAAATAGTCCTACCCTGTCGTTTCCCCGGAAGCCGAGAGACCCCGACTCCTGCCTCGGTGCGGATACCCTTTGGGTTCCCATTAGTTTAAAAAAAAATAAAAAAATAATATAACTCGCTAAACCATTAAGAAAAATGTTTGCCAACGATTTCTAAAAAGTACAACGACAAATCTATTTCGTCCTGAAGGAATGCCAAGAAATACTGAAAAAAAAAAAAAAAAAAGATTTAAAATAACATTTATTTTATGTTCAACATATATATAGTAAACTTTCTTCTAAATAAATCTTTTCTCTAAAGTCTATAGTTTTTTCTTCCTTTATGGTAACCTTCACCATATATAATATATAATATAATATATATATATATATATATATATATATAATATATATATATATATATATTATATTTAAAGCAAGAATAGATAATAGTTTAGTGTGTTCAAAGTTTTGAATAACAAATTTTATGTTCAAATAAAGACTAAAAAAATAAGCCTATCGTTAAAATCATATTGAGGAAAAATTGTTAAAACTTTTAATGTCAAAAAATATGTTTAGAATGTCAAAAAGCTGTGAAGTCAGAAAAGTAAAAATTATTTAACTATATATAAATTATAATATATATATATATATATATATATATATATATATATATATATATATATATATATATATATATATATATATATATATATATATTTTTTTATATATAATAATAATATATATATCTGATAATATATATAATATATAATATATATATATATATATATATATATAATAATATATATATATATATATATATAAATACTATGTTCAATATAAGTATAAATACTTATATATATATAAATTATATATATTATATATAGTAGTAGGGCGGGGATTCCGGACGAAAATGACCGCGACCTTTTTTGACCTTTTCTGACCGCGACCTTTTTTTGAGCTCGAATTTTTACCTGACCTTGACCTTTTTGGGCCTTTACCTTTGGGGCCTGACCTTTTTTCGAACCAAAACCCTTTGGGTCTTCCCAATGAGGTCATTTGTTGGCCACGGTATTTTTTGGCAACCCTAATTTTTTGGCAACCCTAATTTTTTTGGCAACCCTAATTTTTGGCAACCCTTCGAAGAAGGGTTGCGCCAAACGGTTGCGTAAGCAACCGTTGTACGTATTACCCCCCTATTTTACGCCCCCTAATTTTTTCGACCATGGGTCAATTTTGTGCCAGCTCCCACGGTAATTTTTGTCTTCATTTAGGGGCTTAGCCTATTTTTTTTTGATGTCTTTAACCTTTTTTGTCCTTCCCCCTTTGCTCCAAAGCTTGACAGATACGTGGGTCAATTTTACCGCCACGGTAATTTTTTTGTCCTTCATGGGTCAATTTTGACCCACGGTAATTTATTGTCCTTCCTTTAGGGGCTTAGCGCCTTTTTTGAATGCTTAACCTTGTTTGAGCCATGAATATTTGGCCTGACCTGCCAATATACCATGGGGTCATTTTTGGCCCACGCTAATTTTTTTACCCACACTCGTGCCCACCCGTCACATATTTCGTTCCTAACTTTGAACGTATGTATGGATCTATCCTAACTTGAACACCCACACACACACACACACTCTGACACACACACACACACACACACATCACACACACACCACACGTTACACTTATCACACATTCACATATGGCACCTTTATATCTACACTTCAGCTATACTTACATTTACCCATATATTCTTATTACTTACTTTACACTTATAAATTTCATTTCTATCGCGTTGTTCATTCATCTTTTATTCTTTTTACTATCTATCATTTTCATCATTTTTTTTTTTGTTTTTTTTTCATTCACTCACACACACTGACACGTAATAACAATCACATCACTATGTACACTTATGTCACTAAATAGACACTTACATTTTCCCATATGACACTTACATTTACACTTAAACACACTCACGTACAAACACACTACCATCCCTTTGGTCGTCCATGGGTCAATTTGACCCACGGTAATTTTTGTCCTTCCTTAGGGACTTTAAGCCTTTTTTGGAATGTCTTAACCGTTGTTTGAACCATGATATTTCGCCTTGAGCCTTCCAGATACCTGGGTCAATTTTTGACCCACTATAATTGCATGGCTGTTGGATGGTTCCAATCACCGGTGAAGAGAAACAGGTTTTTATCTAGGATGTTTCTATTAGTGTTTATGAGTTAGATGAGTGCCAAGGTGAGTGCCAGGTGAGTGCCAAAGAGTGCCAATGAGTGCCCAATGAGTGCCAAGTGAGTGCCCATGAGTGCCAAGTGAGTGCCGAACAAGTGCAAGTTGAGTGCACATAGGTGCCCACTGAGTGCCACTTTTTTCAAGCCTTTCCTAGCCTCCCCTGAGCCCCGAATAACCCTAATATGGGTGTCTACCCCTAGGTTATAGGGTATGAGGATTCGATTGGTGTATATTACATCCTGCTAGGCATGCTTCCTACTATGAGTTAGTATTTTTCTACCACCTTATAGCCTATATATATATATATATATAATCTATATATATATATATAATATATATATACTATTATTATATATATATATATATAAAATAATATAATATATTATATATTACTTGCATACACACTTACACGAGCATCACTATAAACACTTATACAGACACCATCACTATGACACTTATGACAACAACTATGACGACTTATAAGCACTTACACTTTCGCATGAGACACTTCTTAAACCAATACACTTACAGCTCACACAGATACACTACACTTACACGTCACACATCGAATATTTTGATGCCTGCAATTTTGATGCTCAACTTTGATGCCTGCCCCATCATAAATGCCTCAGCATTGATGCCTCCACTTTGAAGGTTCATCTTTGATGACTCCATCTTTTGATGTACGTCATCTTTTGAATAAAAACTCTAATATTGATGATTCATCTTGATGAAATCACTCTTTGTTGGCTCATCTCTACCCTACATCAAAGAACAGAGTTAATAATTAATGTCTACCCTATGTTTTAAGCTGATCACCAGGACGCAAGCATGATCTCGTCCGCGTGAAGTCGCCCAACGAACATCCGCAGCCCGCAGGTGCGACCGTCGCCGTGTCCCGCCGCCCGTTCCCGCCCGCCGCGTTCCCGCCCGCCCGCCGCGTTTTCCCAGCGCAATATTTCCGCGTTCCCGCCGCCGCGTGCGCCCGCAAGGCGCAATATTCCTGCGGGAATGGAAAATATATATAACCATGAGTCCATTCATTTTTATTTCACATACTTAAACATTTTCAAAGAATTTCTTTCAATAGTATACATGAGTCATTCATTTTTATTTCCATACTTAAACATTTTATTAAAAAACATTTTTCGCGACCCTAAACTGTAACCGTTACAGGCATCTTTTTATATTTTTTAACTTATAGTATTTTTAATTTATATTTTAAAATTGGTAGTAAGAAGAAACAAAACCAGAGTGTCTGATATATTAACATTTTATTTTACTACAATGTACGAAATTTTATTAAAAAACATTAACATTACACACCTTAAAGCAGTAAATCAGTAAATCAATAGAGGTGTTACCTAACACCTAAGGGATTAGTATGCTTTTGTTTTACTGCTTTACTGCTTTAACTCATGTTTTACTGCTTTAACTCACTGTTTTACTGCTTTAACTCACTGCTTTACTGCTTTAACTCATATACATTACATACCTTAAGAAGCAGTAAATCAGTAAAATCAATAGAAGGTGTTACATAGCAACAAGGGGTTAGTATACTTTTGTTTTACTGCTTTACTGCTTTAACTTACTGCTTTACTGCTTTAACTTTCTGCTTTACTGCTTTAACTCATATACATTACATACCTTAAAGCAGTAAATCAGTAAATCAATAGAGGTGTTACCTAACACCTAAGGGATTAGTATGCTTTTTGTTTTTACTGGCTTTACTGCGTTTAAACTTTCTGCTTTAACATGCTTTAAACTCATATAACATTAAACAATACCCTAAAGCAGTAAATCAGTAAAAGTCAATAGAGGTGTTTACATAGCAAACAAAGGGATTCAGTAAGCTTTTGTTTTTACTGCTTTACTGCTTTAACTTTCTGCTTTACTGGTGTTTAAACTTTCTGCTTTACTGCTTATAGTAAACTTTCTGCTTTAACTGCTTTAACTTCTGGCTTTACTGCTATTAACATCATATGTTGTTACTGTTTTAACTCATGATATTTTATTAAATCATTTATGTTTTTTATTTTGTTTTAATACTTTTTATTTATTTTATTATTATTTTAATTTATTTTTATTATTATTTTTATTATTTTTATTATTTGTATTTTTATTTTTTATTATTATAACTTAGTGTTGATTTACTTCAATGCCTATTGTGTATTATTATTTAAGAACACACATGTCACGTAAATGACACTTATACAGCACATCCACTAATGCCACTTACATTTACCCATAGACACTTAAATTTACACTTATACACACCGGTCACACACAAGACATCAACACACACAACACACACACACACCAAGCTACACCACACACATTACACTCACACACAGATTTACTTACACTCACACACAGATTTACTTACACACGCAGATTTACTTACACTCACAAACAGTTTTACTTACACACACACACAGATTTACTTACCTAGACACACTAGACACAACTAGACACACACACGACACACACACACCCCACACCCACACACACGCACACGCACTTACACATATAACGTATAATTTATTAAAACATTTTATGTTTTTAATTAAACAACGTACATTTATATTTACTCATTCAAATAAATAACTAAATTATTTCAAAAGTTTCTGTAAAACTTCCTATAATAAAGTCAATCATTATCTTGAACAAAGAATTTTATAATTAACTGTTAATACTTTTTGTTTGATAAATTTTATAACTATCAAGTTTTTAAAAATAACTTTTTACTAAAATTTTATGAAATTTTGTTAAAAACATATATATTTTACGTACGTTAAAGCAATAAATCAGTAAATCAGTAAGGTCAGCCCCCTATCTACCCCCTCACCCCAAGCTATGCCATCGTTATGTCTATTGACCTTTACTATGCTGTTAACGAGTCATCTTTTAGCCATGTAATAAGTATAAAATAACGAAAATAAGTTCTTCTCTGCTAACATAACAGGTATTTTATTAAAATCATTCTAAGTTCTTTAAATTTAAAATAGACAATTATTGCACTTACATTTATATTATTCGCCGCTCGATGTTAAATAAAAATATTTTCAAGTATTTGTAGTTTACATTCGATTACCTTGAGTAATGGTGTTTATGATTGTCTAATACAGTTTAGAGTGAAATAACCACAATCCATCACGAGAAACCACAACAACCCGCACTCCTTACAGATACGAAAAGCTGACCTCTCTCTGTAAAAATGTGTTTGAAATAAAATTTAGGATAATTCTTTTTGTATCCCGGGGCGAATTAAGGCCTGAATTCCAGGTCAAAATATATTTTCAAACTGACCTTTTTCTGTAAAATGTGGTGCAATAACAACTTAGGCCTAAATTTAGGCTTAAATTTAGGAAAGCCTTTTTGTATCCCAGGCTGATTTAAACCTAATACAGGTCAAAAGGTAATTCCAGTATAGACAAGAATCCTTGTTATCAATTTTATTAATTATTTTATAAATATAATTTCAAACCTGAAACCATGCTGGATCGGTAAGATCCTTTAAGCAGGTAAGGAAGGAAATGTTACCTTTCTTGTGAGTGGAACGGAGTAATCCTTATCTCTAGATATGACCTCGGTATGTTTGGTCGAGAATTATTTTATCGCTTTTTTTGGTTTTACGTATGTAAAAACATGTTTGTTTTCATATCCTGAACTTTACCTGTGATTGGATGAAAATTATATTTGAGGATGTGTGTTTTAGACCCAAACTTCTCTTTAAAATCACACTGGTGTAGCTTTACAAGGTGTACAAGCTCTCTGGTTTGTTTAATAAAAGTGTTCTATTTTCACTTAGTGTATATCATGATTCACCCTTAACAGGTATACATCAATACAAGACATTATCCAGTGGGAAATCAAGATCCCCCGAGTAAGGGTTTCATTCTTATATAAAAGAAAAACCCGATGGATTTGAATTTTCAAGTGTGCTACCCAATCACCCTGTTATAATACCAAGCGTATTTTCGTGAGTCCAGATGAATTACTTTGTATATGTAATCACACTGAAGAGTGGCTTACAGAATACTTTAAACCAAGCTCAGCTTTAAACTGGACCAAAACAGTTATTAGCCTGTGCGAAGAAACCAGCGATAAGCAACTTACTCTAGCATTTTATAAACATCAAAACATAATCAGTTTGGAAGTTAGATTATGGGAGAGAAATAATGAAACAGCAGTATTTGAACCTACATCATTTGGATTCTACATTTCAGGCCTAACGCAGATGAAATATATGTTAGAGGTACGTAAGCGAATGTTAATACAGATGAAGAAGACATATGTGTTATCTAATTTACGTAACCGTAATTCATTATATGTTATACCAAGAATACTACGCATTTAAGAAAACCGCTGATTGATGATCCTACGCACAATCATCGAGTCGCTTCCTAAGTTCTATATGACCGTAAAGAAATTTCATGTTTATCTACTTGAAAACGAAATGGCTAAGAAGTATTTTATGCAGGTGACCCGAATGTAAATTACTATGATATCTGAGCGGAAACTTTTTACGTATGTGTTAACTGAAATGTATTGAAATGAGATACGAAGCTATATCATCGATAATGATATAAATGATGGCATATTTGCAAAGA
>JABUQX010059924.1:42500-52500 GCA_015478945.1 Trachelipus rathkii | reverse complement strand
CTGCGGTCCTGGTGATCAGCCTATAACAGTAGGGTAGACATTAATATTAACTCTGTTCTATGATGTAGGGTAGAGATGAGCCAACAAAGGTGATTTCATCAGAGATGAATCATCAATATAGGTTGTATCAAAGATGACGTCATCAAAGAATGAGTCATCAGAAGATGAACCTTCAAAAGTTGAGGCATCAATGCTGAAGGCATTTAATGATGGATGCATCAAAGTTGAGGCAGTCAAAGTTTGGGCATCAAAAAGTATCGAGTGTGGTGGAGTGTAATGTAATGTATCTGTGTGAGTGTAAGTGTATGATGGTTTAATGTAAGTGTCTATGGGAGTGTAAGTGTTTATAAGTGTCATAAAGTGATAAGTGTTCATGGTGAATGTGTGTAATAAGTGGTTTATATGTGGTAATGTGTGTAGGTGTGTATGCAAGATAATATAAAATATATAATATATATATATATATATATATATATATATATAATAATATATATATTATATAATATATATATATTAAACAATATTCCTATAATAATATAATAAATAAAAAAAATATAAAAATAAAAATTATAATAATACAAATGCTCGTAGTTGATTATTTATTGATGATAAAGTCCCTTGAGGTAATATTTTTCAAAAATGGAAGTAAAAATATTTATTAATACATAACAACTTAATTAAAATCACAGAATAAAACAGGATGCCGAGCTTTCGTGATCCATACTCGATTCACATTTTCAAGGACTGAAGGGCAGAGAATTGGTGTTGATCTGAATTTAGCTACTCCATTCTATCTTCATTTCTGGCAACTTGATAGTTTTTCAAAAAAAAAAAAAAAAAAAAAAAAAAAAAAAAAAAAAAAAAAAAAAAAAAAAAAAAAATTTTTTTTTAAAAATAATTTTATTTTTTAATTTTTATAAATCAATTTCACAAGCGCTTTTTACTCCTTCAAATATTTGTTTGTAGTTAGGTCGATTGTAATTTCTCCCTTTTGTAGATTGAAGTTTGGGCTATTTTTAATAAGGAACGACTCTACTAATTTTCTTCTGGCTGTGTTTTGTATATTTTTGACAATGACTGGTGAATTTATATCAATAGTGTGGTTAAAATTTTGCCTATGACGTACTAATGATGAATGTTGCTTATCGCGGTCCAGATAATATTTATGTTGATCGAACCTGATTTTAAAGTTATTAGTTTCTCCTATGTAACTTTTTTCACAGTTCTTGCATTTTATTTTGTATATTCCGAAATTTTTAACTTGATTGATATTATTAGGTTTTAGTGAATATTTAAGTATTATATTATTTGATTTTACAGTCTGTATTGTATTCGGTAGATATTCCTTGATAACTCTTTTTGGTATATTGGGAATTGGTAGTATATTCTTGAATTGGTTTTTGGTAGGGTTTAATTTTAGAAATTTAGCTTTTGCATTTCGTAAAGATTTGTTTATGATACCATCAGGATATTTTAATCTATGGAAGTTATTTTTAATAGTTTTAATTTCTTTATCCAGGTTATTCGGGCTGCAAATTTTATAGGCTCTAAGAAACAGGTTGCTCAAGACAGCTGATTTTGTGGATATATCATGACTCGAGAACCAATGGATGTAAGATGGATTTGCTGTAGGTTTTCTATAAATATCAAAATTTGGAGGTTGATCTATATTCCAGGTTATTAGTAAAAGTCATGATATATATATATATTATATTATTGCTGTTTTCAATTGGTGAAAGTTTAATGATCAATGAAGATTAATTAAGTAAAATTTAAGCTGTGGTGGTGTTGTGATTCGCTGGCGGAATTGAATGCAAAAGATGTCCATCGCATATCGTATCCAGATTGGAATTGTGAGAAATTGGGGAAAGAGTATGAATATTTTGCGTAATAGCTCGGATAAAAATGGTTGCTGATTATGTGAGATGAGTGGATGAAGACCGCATTGCTGAGACGCAGAAATCTGACTTTAAAGTATTTGGTCTTGGAAAGATTGAGTAGCATGTTGGTAGAGTAAGGTTTGTTAAGTTTTTTGAATGTGTATCAAGGCTTATTGAGTTGGGATATTTTGGTCTTATATGTCGTTCCATGCAGTTCTAAGGGTATAACTGTACAGGTACAATTAGTGAAGTAACGACACATAACGGTCGAAACTGCACCACTGTCAAAGTTGAGAAAAAGTTTGACATTTTTGATGTTATGCGAGAATGTTGCCAGTTTCTTAAGTGGGTATAGAAATGTTTCCAAGATATATCTTTAGTTTTGAAGCCATCCATTTTGAAAGATGGTCTGGGGTAAGCCAGTTTAAATGGTTGGAAGAATTATTGCTGAGAGGAATGTTTTTTCTTTGGGTGTATTTTTGGAATTGCGATGAAAAATTTTGAGAAGAGTAGGTAAATGATATGTAAATTTTCTGCGATTAGTGTCTTTTTCTGGCGAGGGTATGATCTTTTGATTGAAGCGAGTAAGGATTTCTGTTTTGTGAGTTGTTTAAAAGGATTATTTTGGTTAGTTGCTATAAGTAGTAGTACATAAGAGGTTTGTATGCCCTTTTCTGAATACTGTCCGAGTTCATAATAGATATGTTACTGGCCCCTTAGCAGATCTAGTAATTACGATGAGTCTCTATGTATTCTGAAGGGTTGTCTCTCAAGTGCTACGTAAAGCCTGTCGTGAACGGCCGTAGTGGTTTTCAAAAAACTTTTTGCTTTTTAAGAGGAGCAACCAAATAAGATGTGCACAGTTATTCTTGGTGTTGTTTTTGTTTTTTCCATTTTTTCAAAGCTAAAGGCTTGATTTATTCCATGGGCCTGGATTGGTAGTGAGAACCATCCAAAATCTCAAGATGGGCTTTTTCCGGTTTGATTTTAAATTATATCCCGATAGATTTCTAACATTATCTTGATTTGTGTATCTGTTCCACAAACTAACGTCAAATAGATGATCAAGTTTGTTTTTTAGATGATTGTTTTTATAGGTTACTTTTCTATCCTTTATAGTACGTGCATAGTCCAATAGTTTTGTAAAAAGGTTATGGTTTTCATACTGGTAGTAAAAACATTGTTGCAAATGCTTGAAACTCCAATAGCAATATCTGAATTTAGTTTTTAAATCTTGTTTGACACCTTCAATTTTGTTTTTAAGGATTTGTTCGAAAATAATTGGAAAAGGTTCATTTTTCTGTATGTACATAAACTTTGAAGTAAGGCTTTTCGGGATGACACAATCTCTCAAACAGTTTTTCAGGAATCCTAAATTACACTTAGTTATGTTTGCTGCCACTAGTTTATCTATATATTTATAAAGGTGCTTCCTAATCAAAAAATGTTGGTTCAGAAAAATAGTTACCTCTTGATGTGTATCGGGATTCATTATGTAATGATCTTGTAATACTACAAATGCTCGTAGTTGATTATTTATTGATGATAAAGTCCCTTGAGGTAATATTTTTCAAAAATGGAAGTAAAAATATTTATTAATACATAACAACTTAATTAAAATCACAGAATAAAACAGGATGCCGAGCTTTCGTGATCCATACTCGATTCACATTTTCAAGGACTGAAGGGCAGAGAATTGGTGTTGATCTGAATTTAGCTACTCCATTCCATCTTCATTTCTGGCAACTTGGTAGTTTTTTTTCAAAAAAAAAAAAAAAAAAAAAAAAAAAAAAAAAAAAATCTTTTTAACGATGACGTTCTATTTTTTAAGTCTTATCGATCAAGTTCACAAGCGCTTTTGACTCCTTCAAATATTTGTTTGTAGTTAGGTCGATTGTAATTTCTCCCTTTTGTAGATTGAAATTCGAGCTATTTTTGTAATGAACTACTCTATTAATTTCCTTCTGGCTGTGTTTTGTATTCCCAATATACCAAAAAGAGTTATCGAAGCATATCTACTGAATACAATACAGACTGTTAAATCAAATAGTATAATACTTAAATATTCACTTAAACCTAATAATATCAATCAAGTTAAAAATTTCGGAATATACAAAATAAAATGCAAGAACTGTGAAAAAAGTTACATAGGAGAAACTAATAACTTTAAAATCAGGTTCGATCAACATAAATATTATCTGGACCGCGATAAGCAACATTCATCATTAGTACGTCATAGGCAAAATTTTAACCACACTATTGATATAAATTCACCAGTCATTGTCAAAAATATACAAAACACAGCCAGAAGAAAATTAGTAGAGTCGTTCCTTATTAAAAATAGCCCAAACTTCAATCTACAAAAGGGAGAAATTACAATCGACCTAACTACAAACAAATATTTGAAGGAGTCAAAAGCGCTTGTGAACTTGATCGATAAGACTTAAAAAATAGAACGTCATCGTTAAAGAGTGAAAAACTACCAAGTTGCCAGAAATGAAGATAGAATGGAGTAGCTAAATTCAGATCAACACCAATTCTCTGCCCTTCAGTCCTTGAAAATGTGAATCGAGTATGGATCACGAAAGCTCGGCATCCTGTTTTATTCTGTGATTTTAATTAAGTTGTTATGTATTAATAAATATTTTTACTTCCATTTTTGAAAAATATTACCTCAAGGGACTTTATCATCAATAAATAATCAACTACGAGCATTTGTAGTATTACAAGATCATTACATAATGAATCCCGATACACATCAAGAGGTAACTATTTTTCTGAACCAACATTTTTTGATTAGGAAGCACCTTTATAAATATATAGATAAACTAGTGGCAGCAAACATAACTAAGTGTAATTTAGGATTCCTGAAAAACTGTTTGAGAGATTGTGTCATCCCGAAAAGCCTTACTTCAAAGTTTATGTACATACAGAAAAATGAACCTTTTCCAATTATTTTCGAACAAATCCTTAAAAACAAAATTGAAGGTGTCAAACAAGATTTAAAAACTAAATTCAGATATTGCTATTGGAGTTTCAAGCATTTGCAACAATGTTTTTACTACCAGTATGAAAACCATAACCTTTTTACAAAACTATTGGACTATGCACGTACTATAAAGGATAGAAAAGTAACCTATAAAAACAATCATCTAAAAAACAAACTTGATCATCTATTTGACGTTAGTTTGTGGAACAGATACACAAATCAAGATAATGTTAGAAATCTATCAAGATATAATTTAAATCAAACGGAAAAAGCCCTCTTGAGTTTTGGATTGAGTTTCTCACTACCTAATCCGGACCCATGGATAAATCAAAGCCTTAGCTTTGAAAAATGGAAAAACAAAAATAACAACCAAGATATAAACTGTGACATTTTATTTGGATTGCTCTTAAAAATGCAAAAAGATTTTTTGAAACATTCAGGGTTCCCACGAAGGTTTTACGTAGCATTGAGAAACCTTCAGAATAATAGAGACATCGTAATTACTAGATCTGATAAGGGCAGTAACATAGTTTTAATGAACTCGGAACAGTATTCAGAAAAGGCATACAACCTCTTAAATGATACTACTACTTATAGCAACTTAACCAATAATCCTCTTAAAAACTCACAACAGAAATTTAATAGTTCAATCAAAAAGATAATACCTGCAGAAAAAGAACTAATCGAGAAATTTACATCATATTTACCTACTCTTTCAAAATTTTATGCAATTCCAAAACTACACAAAGAAAACATTCCTCTCAGACCAATAATTTCCAACATAAACTGTGTTACCCAGAATCTTTCAAAATGGCTGGCTTCAAAACTAAAGATATTTCTTGGAAACATTTCTACTTCCCACTTAAAGAACTCCGAACATTTCATCGATAAAATCAAAAATGTAAACTTTTCCAACTTTGAAGTGGTGAGTTTCGACGTTGTGTCGTTATTCACTAATGTACCTGTAGATTATACCCTAGAACTGCTGGAACGACATATAAATGAACAAAATATCCAACTACAACCTAGCTTTGATACCATTAAAAAATTAATAAACCTTACTCTACAACATGCTTACTTCAATTTTCAAGACAAATATTTTAAGCAGATTTCTGGTCTAGCAATGGGTTCATCACTATCTCCAATTATCAGCAACATTTTTATGGAGCTATTAGAAAAATATCATATTTTCCCACAATTTCCTACAATAATCTGGATACGATATGTCGATGACATTTTTGCATTAATCCCGAGGAATACAAACACCGACACAGTCTTAAATTTTATTAATAATCTTCATAATGATATTAAATTTACAATTGAAAAAGCAATAAATAATAAAATAAACTTTTTAGATGTACTAATAACCTGGAATATAGATCAACCTCCAAATTTTGATATTTATAGAAAACCTACAGCAAATCCATCTTACATCCATTGGTTCTCGAGTCATGATATATCCACAAAATCAGCTGTCTTGAGCAACCTGTTTCTTAGAGCCTATAAAATTTGCAGCCCGAATAACCTGGATAAAGAAATTAAAACTATTAAAAATAACTTCCGTAGATTGAAATATCCTGATGGTATCATAAACAAATCTTTACGAAATGCAAAAGCTAAATTTCTAAAATTAAACCCTACCAAAAACCAATTCAAGAATATACTACCAATTCCCAATATACCAAAAAGAGTTATCAAGGAATATCTACCGAATACAATACAGACTGTAAAATCAAATAATATAATACTTAAATATTCACTAAAACCTAATAATATCAATCAAGTTAAAAATTTCGGAATATACAAAATAAAATGCAAGAACTGTGAAAAAAGTTACATAGGAGAAACTAATAACTTTAAAATCAGGTTCGATCAACATAAATATTATCTGGACCGCGATAAGCAACATTCATCATTAGTACGTCATAGGCAAAATTTTAACCACACTATTGATATAAATTCACCAGTCATTGTCAAAAATATACAAAACACAGCCAGAAGAAAATTAGTAGAGTCGTTCCTTATTAAAAATAGCCCAAACTTCAATCTACAAAAGGGAGAAATTACAATCGACCTAACTACAAACAAATATTTGAAGGAGTCAAAAGCGCTTGTGAACTTGATCGATAAGACTTAAAAAATAGAACGTCATCGTTAAAGAGTGAAAAACTACCAAGTTGCCAGAAATGAAGATAGAATGGAGTAGCTAAATTCAGATCAACACCAATTCTCTGCCCTTCAGTCCTTGAAAATGTGAATCGAGTATGGATCACGAAAGCTCGGCATCCTCTTTTATTCTGTGATTTTAATTAAGTTGTTATGTATTAATAAATAATTTTACTTCCATTTTTGAAAAATATTACCTCAAGGGACTTTATCATCAATAAATAATCAACTACGAGCATTTGTAGTATTACAAGATCATTACATAATGAATCCCGATACACATCAAGAGGTAACTATTTTTCTGAACCAACATTTTTTGATTAGGAAGCACCTTTATAAATATATAGATAAACTAGTGGCAGCAAACATAACTAAGTGTAATTTAGGATTCCTGAAAAACTGTTTGAGAGATTGTGTCATCCCGAAAAGCCTTACTTCAAAGTTTATGTACATACAGAAAAATGAACCTTTTCCAATTATTTTCGAACAAATCCTTAAAAACAAAATTGAAGGTGTCAAACAAGATTTAAAAACTAAATTCAGATATTGCTATTGGAGTTTCAAGCATTTGCAACAATGTTTTTACTACCAGTATGAAAACCATAACCTTTTTACAAAACTATTGGACTATGCACGTACTATAAAGGATAGAAAAGTAACCTATAAAAACAATCATCTAAAAAACAAACTTGATCATCTATTTGACGTTAGTTTGTGGAACAGATACACAAATCAAGATAATGTTAGAAATCTATCAAGATATAATTTAAATCAAACGGAAAAAGCCCTCTTGAGTTTTGGATTGAGTTTCTCACTACCTAATCCGGACCCATGGATAAATCAAAGCCTTAGCTTTGAAAAATGGAAAAACAAAAACAACAACCAAGATATAAACTGTGACATTTTATTTGGATTGCTCTTAAAAATGCAAAAAGATTTTTTGAAACACTCAGGGTTCCCACGAAGGTTTTACGTAGCATTGAGAAACCTTCAGAATAATAGAGACATCGTAATTACTAGATCTGATAAGGGCAGTAACATAGTTTTAATGAACTCGGAACAGTATTCAGAAAAGGCATACAACCTCTTAAATGATACTACTACTTATAGCAACTTAACCAATAATCCTCTTAAAAACTCACAACAGAAATTTAATAGTTCAATCAAAAAGATAATACCTGCAGAAAAAGAACTAATCGAGAAATTTACATCATATTTACCTACTCTTTCAAAATTTTATGCAATTCCAAAACTACACAAAGAAAACATTCCTCTCAGACCAATAATTTCCAACATAAACTGTGTTACCCAGAATCTTTCAAAATGGCTGGCTTCAAAACTAAAGATATTTCTTGGAAACATTTCTACTTCCCACTTAAAGAACTCCGAACATTTCATCGATAAAATCAAAAATGTAAACTTTTCCAACTTTGAAGTGGTGAGTTTCGACGTTGTGTCGTTATTCACTAATGTACCTGTAGATTATACCCTAGAACTGCTGGAACGACATATAAATGAACAAAATATCCAACTACAACCTAGCTTTGATACCATTAAAAAATTAATAAACCTTACTCTACAACATGCTTACTTCAATTTTCAAGACAAATATTTTAAGCAGATTTCTGGTCTAGCAATGGGTTCATCACTATCTCCAATTATCAGCAACATTTTTATGGAGCTATTAGAAAAATATCATATTTTCCCACAATTTCCTACAATAATCTGGATACGATATGTCGATGACATTTTTGCATTAATCCCGAGGAATACAAACACCGACACAGTCTTAAATTTTATTAATAATCTTCATAATGATATTAAATTTACAATTGAAAAAGCAATAAATAATAAAATAAACTTTTTAGATGTACTAATAACCTGGAATATAGATCAACCTCCAAATTTTGATATTTATAGAAAACCTACAGCAAATCCATCTTACATCCATTGGTTCTCGAGTCATGATATATCCACAAAATCAGCTGTCTTGAGCAACCTGTTTCTTAGAGCCTATAAAATTTGCAGCCCGAATAACCTGGATAAAGAAATTAAAACTATTAAAAATAACTTCCGTAGATTGAAATATCCTGATGGTATCATAAACAAATCTTTACGAAATGCAAAAACTAAATTTCTAAAATTAACTACTACCATTCTACCATTTCTGGCAACTTGGTAGTTCTTCAATATACCAAAAAGAGTTATCAAGGAATATCTACCGAATACAATACAGACTGTAAAATCAAATAATATAATACTTAAATATTCACTAAAACCTAATAATATCAATCAAGTTAAAAATTTCGGAATATACAAAATAAAATGCAAGAACTGTGAAAAAAGTTACATAGGAGAAACTAATAACTTTAAAATCAGGTTCGATCAACATAAATATTATCTGGACCGCGATAAGCAACATTCATCATTAGTACGTCATAGGCAAAATTTTAACCACACTATTGATATAAATTCACCAGTCATTGTCAAAAATATACAAAACACAGCCAGAAGAAAATTAGTAGAGTCGTTCCTTATTAAAAATAGCCCAAACTTCAATCTACAAAAGGGAGAAATTACAATCGACCTAACTACAAACAAATATTTGAAGGAGTCAAAAGCGCTTGTGAACTTGATCGATAAGACTTAAAAAACAGAACGTCATCGTTGAAAAGATTTTTTGAAAAACTACCAAGTTGCCAGAAATGAAGATGGAATGGAGTAGCTAAATTCAGATCAACACCAATTCTTTGTCCTTCAGTCCTTGAACTTCAATCTACAAAAGGGAGAAACTACAATCGACCTAACTACAAACAAATATTTGAAGGAGTCAAAAGCGCTTGTGAACTTGATCGATAAGACTTAAAAAACAGAACGTCATCGTTGAAAAGATTTTTTGAAAAACTACCAAGTTGCCAGAAATGAAGATGGAATGGAGTAGCTAAATTCAGATCAACACCAATTC
>JABUQX010059924.1:15000-25000 GCA_015478945.1 Trachelipus rathkii | reverse complement strand
GTCCATGTAACAGATGTATAATAGAGACATAAAACTCGAAAAGAATGTAAGTCTTCCAGAGTAGTTGAATATTAACGATTCACCATAAAAACCTAAACGCTAGTAACCGAGCATCCCTATGGGAAAATAATCAACTGAACAACGGTGGTCCCCTTTCTCCCAATAGAGACAAAACGTTGGTAACGCTTCTTCCTCCACCTTGAAAAGGTATAGTATGGGAGTGTTTTATTGTTTTTTAGTTAAGTGTATTTCAAGAGAGGAAGATCTTTTGGCTACACTTGAAAATAACAACAGCTTTTTCTACTCCTTTTAAAAGGACTCTTCTTGGCTATTCTTGAATGGGATTTTTTTTACAATAACCTTTCATACTGTATACTTTATTGCAAAGGGGATACTCTTTCATACATGTTATAAATGCAATTTTTAGACATTTCATAGGTTTTTAATATATATATATATATATATATTATATATATTTAATATATATTATATATATATATATATAATATATATATATATTAATATATATATATATATATATATATATATATTATAATATAAATATATATTATATATATTTATTATATATATATAATATATATATATTATATTAATATGTAACAACAGAAATTGTTTTATTATCAAATAGTGATATTTGAGGGAAAGGAAGAAAAGCGTCTCCAACCGGATTCAACCAACGCATGTTGGCGAACGAGAGCGTAATTTAATTAATTCATCACCATAACTGTTCGGTTACTCCACTTCCATTTCGTTAAGTGACAGAATGGTTTTCGTTTCCCAATGTCTTTATTTGAATATATATATTATATATATATATATATATACTATATAATATATATATATATAAGTATATTAGTAATATATAATATATATAAGGTATATATATATATATATAATATTATTATATATATTTTCCCAGTCTTGGGAGAGAAGGTGGGTTGATGATGAATGATGATGATAATCATATATATATGTATAATATGATATATATATATATATATATTTATATATTAATATTATAATTTAATTATATATTATCTATTAATATATTAATATATTATAATATATATATTTATTATATATATATATATATATATTGACCTTTTCTGTTGTGCTTGTTTTTAAATATTTTCTTCATAATATTATTATATATGATACTTAAATTAATTGTCATAATGATAATGGATCAAAAAGTTTTTAAATACTTAAAAAATTAATTTATAAGTAAATAAATAATAAAATTTTATCATTTTTGTATCTAGAATGAAAAAGTTTTCGGGGAAATAATTTCAACTGAAATGTCAGATACTCAAAAAAATTGATTTTGGGTTTTTGAACGAAGGAAATATAAAACTGTGATAAAGAGCATATTATTTCTAATTAAAGAAATAATTAATATTTAACTATAAATATATATTATTATATATATAACTATATATATATATATATCCTATTATATATATATATATATATATATATATATATATATATACTAATTAATATTATATATAATATATATATATATATACTTATATATTATATATATTATATATATATATATATATAATATTATATATATATATAACCGACTATGAACCCATCTTAAATACTTAAACTAACCTATCGTAACCTAACCTAATCAATCGTAACCTAACCTATCGAAAACCTACACCTACCCAAACCTAAACTAACCTAACCAATCGTAAACTAACCTAATCTATTGTATACCTAAACCTTATACCTAATTCGCGACCTAATCGTAACCCACTAATTCTAATGTAACGTAACTTAAGCCTATTGTCTAAATATATATATATAGTATATAGTAGTAGTATATATATATATATAATATTATTATATATATATATATAATATACTTATTATATAAAATTCATATTATATATAATATAATATATATTTAATTAATTATATATAGATTATTTATATTATACTATATAATTACAACTATATTAAATATATAAATAAATAATATATATATATACTATCATCATATAACACTAAATACATATATATTCTACTTATTATATATTATATCATACTATATACATCTACTATATACCTATATATTTATTAGGTTAACCCATTTTTTTTGTTACCTTTTATAATACGTAGTATTTATCCATAAGGAAATTCTATTCCTTTAATTTTTACGAGTCTGAAACACAATCTCTTCGTAACTGCCACATACGCTACGATGTCTATAACAAATAAACTGTACTATTTGATTTAAATATTTACATCTTTTATATTAAAACTATTTTTGATCCATCGCTCTTAAGAGTGAAATTTAAATTGTAGGTATGATATAATACATAATAATATGAATAAAAAAAAAGATAAAGAAAAATTTACGCAATATGAATCTGATAGGATACTATTTATAATTATATATAATATTTATAATAACTATATCATAACTAGTATCTCTTCTTTACTCAATACAGCACCCATATATTAAACACTACCACTATATATTACTCACTATATATATATAACTATATACCATATAATAATATAACTCACTATACTCACTATCCCTCTCGTCATATACCCTTACTTCACTATAGTATATATATATACTACTACTACCTACATACTAATACTATATATAACTAACTAATATCATAATCCTATCACTATATATTATATATATATATATATATAGGCTATATATATTATATATATAGTAGATGCTAGGTCAGGTTTGGTTAGGTTATTGTGCAGCTTCAGCTTTAAAAAAAATAAAAAAATAAACAGACTTCTTTTTCGATCTGATACTATTCTAAAAGGATTTAATAGGTCTAACCAAAGCATAGTACGAGTAATTTTTTTAACAGTATTATTACTTCTAATGGGAAGTCGCTTTATAAGCGGGAGGCATAAAACACTGTAAAAGCAATTACTATAAATTCTTTTTGGAAGAGCGCAAAACATGAGAAAGATTGATTCCCTCAGAAAAAAACACTGGGAAGTCAAAAAAAAATTCACAGCACAGAACTGGCTGCAAAAAAAATAGAACGATAAAATAGATGAAGTAAGATAAAATAGATGAAGCAATCATCATTGTTGTCAGTATTGATTGTTTTGTTATTTAATTAGAATTTCTAGGAGAGTTTCTAGAGATGCTGACACGCTTACCAAGCTTACAGCTTTAAATGTCACATTTTACTATGGGTATGATGGTTGATATATACATTAGTACGGTTATTGTGAACTACGACAAAACATAGACACTTAATAGAAGGAGTTTAATGTTTTGTTACATGACGTTTATTAATATTGTTTTAATATATCTGTTAACTTTGTAACAAAACACTTAGTCTTATCTATTCGTTTGGAAAAGGGTAAAAGTTGAAAAATAAAAGAAGCAAAAAAAAAAAAAAAAAAAAAAAGTTCATCAAGTCAAGCGAAGAACTCTAAAGCCTTGCTTCTTAATTTTATTCCATTTTACTATTTTTTCCTCTCATTTTTGTCTCAAGCGACTTTTCTTCTTTATTTTCACTTCCACTCTTCGAGTTTGGGGGTCGGGGGGAGGGGAGAAACTCCCCCTCTCCCCCCCACAAAAATAAAAAAAATTGACAATAAGGAAAGCGAACGATCGGATAAAATTCCCCAAGACTAGAGCTCGTGTCTGTCAAGTATCAAACGCTGGAATATAAATTGTGTGTTAATAAATATACGAACAAACAATTTATATACAAATTCGAGTGGAAAAAACGTTCGCTTCTCTAAAGCATCATCATCATCATGTTTATTCAACGAAGTAAAACGAAGCATCGCTTGACATATTGTCGCATAAGAAATAATGGGAAAAATATATGTTCCTTACTATATATTATATATATATATATTATATATATATATATATATATATATATATAATATATATATTAATATATATATATATATATATATGATATATACTTTAATATATATATTATATATATATAGTATATATATTATAATATATATATTTATATATATATATATACTATATATATATATATATATATAGCTATTATATATATCTATATATATATATATTATATATATATTATATTATATATATATATATATATATAATATTATAATATATATATATATATATTTAATATATATATATATATATAGTATATATATATATCATATATATATATATATAATATATATATATATATATATATATAATATATATATTTATATATATATATATATATATATATATATATATATATTAATATCTATATTTATATATATCTATATATATATATATATTCATTATATATATATATATTAATTATATCATATAATTATATATATATTAATATATATATATATATATTATATATATCTATATCTATAATTTATTTATTTATATAATATATACTATATTACTATATATATATATATATATATATATTTATATATATATATATATATATCTAACAAATACTACAATTTAGTGTGAAATTTATATGCAGTGGGGAAAATGCAATTTTATTCCTATCAACCTATCTACTTGTACTACTAATTCAGGGATGGCAATTTTGAGTGATTTTTTTGATTTTTTTAAAAAAAATCATGTGATTTTTTTAATTTTTTTTATTTTTTTTCTTATTTTTCAGATTCAGTAACGTCATACGGATATATATTGTACTTACAGATTGTATATATGTCGGTGAACATTACGATCCAAAAAATCTAAAATATTCAAAAATCAAAAAAATCACAAATTATGATTTTTTTAAAAAGTGCTATATTTAAAGAATCACCTAAAATTGGCCCATCACCTGCTAAAAATCTAAGGTATTTCATAGAAACTGACACCACCCCAGAGAAATCACTAGCAACTATGACAGAAATCGAGGGTCCCATGACCAACCACCTATGTTGAAATTTATTAACCAAAATCATGGTCAGAATTAATGCCATACACCAGCGATCATCCAGCGTGAAAAATTGTTAGTCACAGTCAAGGTCTACCTTTTTATTTTTTTTTTTTTTTTTAACAGAATATAAACTAATCCATCACTCACGGGGCCCAGTAAAAGGGGCCCCCCTAATCAAAAGGAGGAGGTGTACTCATGTTATACGTCCGAGCAGGACGGAGCCAAGCCCAAAGGAGAGAATAGCTCACATTCTCCTACCGACCAGTTTGCGAACCTGGGACCCTCGCTTGGTTTGACGAGTGCTCTAACACTGAGCTATCGGCGCATTTATATAAAATAAATATGAAATAATATAATTTTAATAAAATATATAACATTTATTAATATACATAACTATTATGTATCATCATTGAATATTATTATTAGCTAAATCACTATATTCACTATTAATCACAGTAATTATCTATTTTTAATATTATCTATGATTATATGGATGCACTGCACTATGTTTTGATAATAATATTGATATGCCTTACACAATATTTCCACTATATAGTTTTAATATGTTTAACCACTAATTCACTATATTTAAAAATTTAGATTAACATTATACTGTATTATTATTTATCATTATCATCACTACAATCACTGTTATTACTATGTAGTATGTTGTTATATATATTATCATCTATATATTAAATAATTATTTGTACCAACTATTTCACTATATTTAAAATTATCATTATACATTATTATATTTTCATTATCAACCACAATCACTTTTATTACTATTAGTATGTTAAAAACGAAATATCACCAACATTCGCGGAATGATAAATGTGAATAGGAGGGGTTTCCAGCCTCTTGCTACCAGTGGAAGAGAATTGGAATTTACTTTACATATGACTTTCTACGATAAGACTTGGGAAACGCAGCTCCACCTTCTTCAATTTAGTATTTTAAATTTTTTTTTATAAATTTTTATTTTTGTATTTATAATTAATTATCCAAAATAGGCCAAAAAGAAATGATTTCAAAATTTTGACGCTCTCGTAACCGGATTATCAATGAAATAAATTTATATTGTCTTTTAAAATTTTACATCCTTTTTAAAATCAAAATCATAATTTTTTTTCTTTTTCCTTAGAACGAGCCACCATGAATGAATCAAACGCTTTCTTCTTTCTTTCTCTCTTCTCTTAAAATATTCCAATAAAATCTTCAGTAGAATCCCAGATTCGACTTCATCTCTTCAATAAATCGCCTCTGACTATCCTTCTTCTTTCCAATCTTTCTCTCTTCTGGTCCCTCTGTATTTCGCCTCCCCTCTGGTTTCCACTAGGTCCACACTCGACGACGGTCGAATCATATATACATAAAAACCATTATTGGAAATTGTCGTCAGAATTAAGGGTACGTGTGACACCCACTAGGGAAACATTAACCATTATCATTGTCAGAATCAATGGTCGATATGATACCCATCAGAAAATTAGTAATAACGAACACCATCGTCAAAACCAAGGGGGGTACATTTCACCCCACTAGTGAAGAAACGGCAACGATCATTGTAGTCGGAGTCAAAGGATCGGTTATACTTCCACCAGATATTTTTTTATGAAAACGTCAACTTTTCGCACCGCACCGCACCGCATCGCACCGTAAAAGGAGGTGGTGCATAAAAATACCACCGATTTTATTTAATTATTATTATTTTTTTTAAGGAAAACATGTATTTCCCAAATTTTTTTAAACACTCCCCCTCAAAAAAAATTTTTTTTTTTTTATTTATTTATTTATTTTTTTTTTTTTGAAAAGTTTATTTCTGGTACGAATTTGATGGACCAAACACAATAAGGAAGAACTCGCCAAACTATTTCAAAATCCTCAATAAAACTTAAAATCGATTAAGTAGAACAAAAGTTATCCTCATTTCCCGATTTCATCCGCATCATGAAATAAATCATACCCCAAAAAGCAGATCTGGCCTAACCATTCTAAAACTGTTATAAAAATTAAAATAAATTTTAAATAAAAATTAATGAAAAAAATAAGAAACAAACAAAAATTATAAAACAATAATAAATTAAATAGAAATTAATAAAAAAAAATAAGAAACAAAATTGAAAAAAAAAACAACAAAAAAAACAATGAGAAAAGTGTTTTTGTATCACTAGTCGTGTACAAGAATCGGCAAGCACCACCAGTCATTTCTTTCGCACCGCACCGCACCGGGACACTGAAACTATGTACCGTACCGTACCGCACCACACCGCACCGGAGCATCGGCCAACCCTACTTTAAATCTATTTATTCTTACATATGAACTAAGGCACAAATAATACCAGCGATTAAAACGCTGCGTTTCTGAATTCCGGCAAAAAAAACATCTGAATAAATCAATTAAGTACTACATAATATTTTATCTAAACAAGCGTTTTAAACGCACTCATTTACCTTTTCATATGGCGTTAAAAACGCGGCGTTTAAAAAGTTCTTATAGAAACGGTCTTGAACAATCGGATTTAATATAGAAACATCCGATTCCTCCTCATTTACATATCGACACCCATGGATGATTACTGTCATAAATAACAGTATAAAAATGGGAAAATATAATAATAATAATAATAATAATAATAATAATAATAATAATAATAATAATAATAATAATAATAATAATAATAATAATAATAATAATAATAATAATAATATAATAAATTATTATTATTATATATGTTAGGCCTGGTTTGGTTATTTCTGGTAATAATAATAATAATAATAATAATAATAATAATAATAATAATAATAATAATAATAATAATAATAATAATAATAATTAATAATAATATATTAATTAATATATCAATAATTTAATATATAATATTATTAGTTTAATTATATATGTTAGCCTGGTTTCGTGTTATTTCTGGTAATATATATTAATAATAATATTAATATATATAATAATATAATAATAAATAATGATAATAATATATATATAATATAATAATTAATATAATAATAAAAAACATATTTTTCCAAGCAATTTTGAGGTCAAACTTGCCATATTTCTATGTAATTTATATATAATGTAATATAAATAATAATAATAATAATAATAATAATAATAATAATAATAATAATAATAATAATAATAATAATAATAATTTTTAAATTATTAACTCAATTTAAATAAGGAGTATTTATAATTTGCCAAAACGAATATAATTTGGCTTTTAAAAGCTTATTTATATTCATGTATTTCTTAGACTCATCATTTATTTGCTTATTATATTCAACAATCATTTATTTATTATATTCAATCATTCTGCAATATGTTTAATCATTTGCTTTATTATAATCAATTATTTATTTATTATATTCAATTATTCTTTGATATGTTCAATCATTTTCTTATTATATTCAACAATCATTTATTTAGTATGTTCAATCATTCTGTAATATGTTCAATCATTTATTTTATTATATTCAATAATCATTTATTTAGTGTGTTCAATCATTCTGTAATATGTTCAATCATTTTTAATTATATTCAACAATGAATTTTATTTATTATACAATCATTCTTTAATATGTTCAATCATTTTTTATATTCAACAATCATTTATTTATTATGCAATCTTTCTGTAATACGTTTCATCATTTATTTATTCTATTCAACAATCATTTATTTATTATATTCAATCTTTTTTTATATATAATATTCAATCTTTTTTTTAATGTTCAGTCATTTACTTATTAAATTATTTATTTATTATTTTCCATCATTTTTTTAAAATGCTTGATTTTTTATTTATTATATTCAACAATTATTTATTTATTATATTCAATCATTCTGTAATATGCTCAACAATTTATTTATCATATTCAATCATTATTTAATGTTCAGTCATTTATTTATTAAATTCAACAATCATTTACTTATTATTATTTTCAATCATTTTTTTATTATATTCAACAATCATTTATTTATTATATTCAATCACTTGTTTCTTATATTTCATTATTTATTTTCAATCATTTATTCATTTACTGCATTAAAGAATTTGCTTATTATACAAAATCATTTATTTATTGCATTCAATCACTTATTCAATCATTTATTTATTACATCCAATCATTTATTTCTTATTATTTGATTATTTCTCATATTCATTAAACTATTTATTAGATTTAGTTACTTATATATTTAATCAAACAATATATTCAATTGCCTATTAATTTTATCGTTTATTATGCACATATTCAACAATTTATTTATTATATTCAATTATTTAATTCTAATATAATTATTTGCTTCTTTTATTCGAGTATTTATTTTTATATTCAATCATTTATTTATTATACTCAATTATTTATTATAATCAATCATTTATTTATTATAATCAATCATTAATTTCGTATATTCAGTCAACCATTACAATCAATCATATAATTCTTATATGCAATCCTTTGTTTTTTACACACATTCAATCACGAATTTATTTACATTATTTTTTTTTTTCATATTATAAACATTCAATCACTTATTTATTATATTTCAAGATTTATTTATTATGTGCAATCAATAATTTATTTATTATATTCAATCATTTATTTACATTTCAAATTTTTTAACATTAAATTCAATTATTTATTTATTATTTTCAAAATTTTATTTCTTATAATCAATAATTTACTTTGTATTTTATATTATTAATCATTTATTATTTCTTATATACGATCATTTATTAATTATATTCAATCATTTATTTGCATTTCTATAGTTTTACTTATGATATTTAACCATTTATTTACTATATTCAATCACATATATTAGCATTTATTTATTTTTCGTATTAAGGTAAATTAAAAAAATGAGAAGAAATAAAACGGAAGTCACATCCTCTTTTTAAAGAAGTAAATGTTAAACGGAACATCCACATCCACATCCGCAAATCATAATAAAAATTATCCACTTCATGTAGTACTCATTGAAATTCTTATACAAAATGTCCTCATCTGTAAATGTTTAAAAAATATATTCTAAAAAGAATATTTGTCAT
>JABUQX010059924.1:0-7500 GCA_015478945.1 Trachelipus rathkii | reverse complement strand
TGGGGGACTTTCGCCCCCCTCCTGTCCCCCACATCGGCTCGAGCCCCTTAATGGAAAATTTCCCTTTGAACTTCAATTTTTAGGGGGCTAAAGCCGACGACAGAGGAGTGACGAAGTCCCCTCCGTCGCCACCTAGAGCCGAGGACCTCCGACAAGCTGATATAGTATATAATATATATATAGATTATATATATATATATATATATATATATAATTATATATATATATATATATAATATATATATATGAATATATATATATATAATATATTTTCAATTTTAATGACAAATAAAGTTAAAAGGAAATTTGGAAAGGTAAGTTACTAAACTGAATAAAAGACAATTAAAAAATCAGAACAAACAGTGAAAGATTTTAATTAATTTTAATTTAATAACTTAATTTAATTTAAATTTTGTAATGCTACTACGATTTTATGTTTCCTATACTATTTTATCAAAACTTTTTACTTCTAAATAAACTTCCTTTAAAAGTCTTTTTAGATAACATCGCCCTATTCTGCTATTCACCTACATATATTATATTATATATATATATATATATATAGTAATATAATATATATATATACTAATATATAATATATATATATATATAATTATGTTACATACCTCATCGGAACTATGTAGTGTGTGTGTGTGTGTGTGTTGTGGTGAAATACAGAATAGGGTGCGATTATCAAAAGACTTTAAAAGAAGTTTTCTTAAAGTAATAGTTTGATAATAGCTATAGAACATAAAACGTGGTAGCAAACGAAAATTTTAATATCAAATATAGATAATATATATATATAGAGTATATAGTGATATCGGTATTATTACTTATTTATTATATATATATATATATATATATATACATATATATATATAGTATATATATAAGTATAATGTCATTCACAACGTTCCACTTAACCTCAATCCGAGATCAAAATTGTCAGGGAAAGATTTTGTATGATTTTACCAATATGGTAAGTGCAAGGAATTGAGGCCCGTATAGCAAGCCTTTCACGCAACGCACTTTTGAGTGCTGCCACCCGCAGAAGTGGGTCGCAATCCTAAATCCGCCTTTCTAATGCGAACGAAGCATGAGAAGATGATTTGTATTGAATAGACTAGTTCTGTTGTAGATATGTTGGCAATTTTTTGTAGTGATGTGTGTGGTACTGGAGATTCTCTTCTCGTCTTAACGTTATGAATATATATATATAATAATATATATAATATTATATAATAGTAATATATATTATATGAATAAGTATATATATATATATATATAGTATATATTATATATATATTATATATATATATATATATATATATATATATATATATATATATAATACAATGCAAAACAATGGTTACATTACGCATTCAAACTCATGTTTTCTGTAAGAGCATGCTATAGAATTATACGCAAAATAATTCCACAATCAATAACAACTTGTAAGTGATACGCTTGTTTTTTGTTGTTGTTTTTTTACGGAACTTTCGTAGCTTTTTCCGCTTATTTACGTAGTGATGATCATATAAGATCGTTTTATAGCTCATAAACATTTAGTATAGCCATTATAGAGTCAATAAGAAAGAGTATAAAGCCATTTTTACATGCACACACACACACACACATACATACAGACACACGTATATATACATAGCCTATAAGAAGACACAATTGGAGGTGGTGAGTGAGCAGATAGATGTAGCTTATGTGTTAATATAGCGTATGTAGCCTATATTGCTATTCTTTTGCACACAGTAATATATACGCGAATTTGGTAATAAGTATAAATAAAGTAAATATAACTGTTTAGAATACAAATAAAAACTAACGTCCTTATATACTATAAACAAATAATAAAAATAAATAAATGAATTGACAGTAAAAATTAATAAGTTATACAATAGATGGCGAAATTTTTTGGGAAGAAATTTCGTAATAAAATGCCTTTTTTTTTTTTTTGGCATAAAGGTGTGAAGCTCAAATTTTTAAACTTTTGTATATTACATGGTTGCAATTGAAATTTTGTATTAAATTACATAAAATATTTTTAATAATATATATATATCATATATATATATATATATATATATATATATATATATATATATATATATATATATTATATATATATATATATATACATATTATATATATATATATATATATATATATATATATATATATATATATATTATTATTATATATATATATATAAATATATATATATATATATATATAAATATATATATATATATATATATATTATATATATATATATATATATATATAGTATATATTATATATATATATATATATATATACATATATACATAAGTACTCCTTTTATGATTCTCAAATAACCTGTCAACAAAAAAGAATTAGATTTTAGATATGGATTATGAAATGGTTGGGGAATAGAGAAGGGAAAGCTGGAGGAGTATAGAAGGTAAGTCAGAGTGGGAGCAAAGAGGGCGGTGGAGAGAACGAAGAGAAATGCAAACAATGAATGGTGTAGAAAAGTGGCAGAAAATTTTGAAACAGGGAGCAAGATATTTTGAAAGAAGTAAATAGAAAGAAAAGAAGATGGAGGGGTTAGAGAGAGGGCTAAGGAGTGGGAAGGGGGAATGATAGGAGGAGGATAGGGTGAGAAAAAGGTGGGGGGAGTATTTTAGAGGATTATTGAATGAAATGGGTGGGAGAGATGAGGAGGATTTACAAGAGGTGTGGATGGGGGGGAAGGTGGGACGGAGGAGATTATGGAAATACAAATGGAAAAGAAATTATTAGGGCGTTAACTAAAGGAAAAAAGGAAAGTCCACAGGTCTAGATGGTGTGAGTATGGAAATGTTACAGATGGGAGGCAGAGGGGTGGAGGAATGGCTGTATAGGTTATATAATTTATGTTGGAGGAGGGGAGAGGTTCCACAGGATTGGGAGAATGGTTGTTTGGTCCCCTGTATAAAGGGAAAAGGGATAGGATGGAGTGTGGGAATTATAGAGGTATTTGTCTTTTGAGTGTAGTGGGGAAAGTGTATGGGAGAATACTAATTGAGAGGGTGAGAGATTTAACGGAGGAGAGAATGGGGGAAGAACAAGGAGGATTTAGGGTGGGAAGGGGTGTGTGGATCAAGTATTCACAATGAAGATGCTTGTGGAGAAAGGTATAGAAAGGAAAGGGAAAGTGTATGGGTGTTTTTAGATCTGGAGAAAGCATATGATAGAGTGAAGAGGGGGGGAATTATGGAGGGTGCTGGAGGAATATGGAGTAGGGGGTAAATTAGGTAAAGGTATTAGGGCCTTTTATAGGAATAGCAGAATGTGTGTGAGAGTATTAGAAGGGGAGAGTGAGATGTTTGGGGTAGAGAGAGGATTGAGACAGGGATGTGTAATGTCACGGTGGCTTTTTAATTTATTTATGGAGAGTGTCTGCAGAGGAATGATGAGGGAGGGGAGAGGGGTGGAATTGATGGATAGGGGTGTAGATGGGAAGTGAACATGATACTATTTGCGGATGATACTGCCTTAGTGGCGAAGAATTCAGAAGGGCTGTAGTATTTGGTGAAGGAGTTTGAGAGAGTGTGTGGACAAAAGGGTCTTAAGATAAATCCAGGTAAGAGTAAAGTGTTAGTGTTTGAGGAGGAGGAAACAGTTGAGGGGATGGGATTAGAGATTAGAGTAGGAGGTGTAGTATTAGAAGAAGCAAAGGTTTTCAGATATTTAGGGATGGATTTGGGCAAGGAAGGAGGGATGAAGGAAGATATAGCATTGAGTAGGAGAAGGAATGAGAGCAATCTGAGGGTCTTATGGAAAGGGTGGGATTTATCACATAAACTTAAGATAAGTATGTTGTTTGAAAAATTTGTGTTCCAGCGGTACTAT
The DNA here is from genome assembly GCA_015478945.1 of Trachelipus rathkii. Lineage (NCBI taxonomy): Eukaryota > Metazoa > Arthropoda > Malacostraca > Isopoda > Trachelipodidae > Trachelipus > Trachelipus rathkii. The sequence continues at coordinate 3,606 of JABUQX010059924.1, read as the reverse complement.
ATGGGTGTGAAACTTGGGGGTTGAATGAGGTCCAAGAAGAAGTTGGAAGTGTTTGAGATGAAAGGGCTGAGAGCGGTATGTGGGGTTAGTAAAGAGAGAGGTATTAGGAATAGTAGATAAGAGAGAGATGATTGGGTAAGAAGTATTTAGTGAGAAGAGCGTGGAGAAGAATCGGAAAGCAGATGGTTTGACATCTGAGAATGGATGAATGAGGTTAGAGAGTTTGGGAGGTTGAGGATAGGAAGGAGAGAAGGGGAGACCAAGAAGAAGGTAGATGGATGGAATAAAGGAAATGTTGGAAGAGAGAGGGATGAGGGAGAAGGTAGGGGTGTTACGAGAGATAGAAATGGAATTGAGGAGGTGGGTGAGGGCGAGATGAAGGAAAATATGAATTAGAGAAGCTGCACGTACCAACTACCCTGCTTAAGCGGGAATAAGTGTTTGTAAAATACAATAATATATATATATATAGGTTAAGTATATATATATATGTTATATATATATATATATAGTTAAGAAGATATAGTTATATATATATATATATATATGTTAAGAAGTATATATGTTATATATTTAAGGTTATATATATATATATATATATATGGCCAAAGATTTCCATTGTCCGTCATATGTATCTTAAAACTATTAATGCTACAGTAAAACGGAATACATTGCTGAAATGCTGGTAATGTTGGTCCTGAATAAAAAAAAAAAATATATCTCTCAGGTCCAAGAAGATAGCGAAAAGGAATACATTTTTGAATCCTGGTAAAATTTCACACATAAGAAAATGTAAATAATAATAATAAAAAAATTATTGTTAATTATAGTAATACGATTAGAAGGCCTATTTAGAGACCATTTATTGGTTATCGATAAAATAAATAGACTTTCAATTAAATTTGCTTTATACGGCACACTAGGGAGCTCGAGCCGACGGGGAACACAGGGGGACGTTTTCCATACCCCGGAGGGGCGAGGAACCCCGCGAATACCCAAATACCAAAAAGAGCGGGGTTCCGGAGACCCCCGGAGGGGGGGGAATTAGTCCCATCCGCAGTTCGGAAGGCCGAGAGAACTGACCTACATTTGCGTGGTATACCCAGATTTTTAGTAAAAAAAAGTAAAATTTAATAGAAAGTTTATTTATTTTAACGAGTAACCACTAAAAGGTCTCTAAATAGGTAGGCTCTCTAATCATATCACTATAATTATTAACAATAATTTTTTTTTTTTTTTTTTTTACATTTCCTAACTAACCAGGCTTCCAAAAATGTATTCCTTTTCGCTGTGCTATTGTAGTTTTTGAGATATAATATTTTTTTTTTTTTTTTTTTTTTTTTTTTTTTACATTTCCAGGACCAGCATTGGAACCAGAATTCCAGCAATGTATTCCGTTTACTGTAGTATTAATAGTTTTTAAGATACATATGATTTGATAATTAAAATGGATAGACCCATATATATATATATATATATATATATATATATATATATATATATATATATATATATATATATATATATATATATATATATATATAGGTTAGTATACTATATATAGTAGTAATATTTTTTTTTTTCCTTTTTGAGTCAGTGAAATAGGGAAGAACAACTGCTTCAAAGGGCCACGCTGGGCTGAAAATCAACACCATGGCGGTCCCGGATCTTACATATTTCAGACGTCAAAAGAAGATTTAAATGGAAAAAATATATTCAGTCAATAATTAAACAAAAATTATATATATATATATATATATATATATATATATAAATATATATATATATATATATATATATATATATATATATATATATATATATATATATATATATATATATATATATATATATATATATATATATATATATATATATATATATATATATATATATAGTATATATATATACATAAGATATTAAGGTTATATATATATATAGCATATATATATATATATATAGTAAAAGAGATGGTTTATATCACAGGAACCGATCACATAGTATCCACCGAGACAAATTTCCTGTATACATGTTTTAATCAACTTGAGGTGTTTTTAAATGAAACATCTCTAGGAGCATCAGCTGCAAGTTACCCTTATCGAAGTTACATTGAAACTTTCCTAAATTATTCTCAAGATGCGAAAGAGTCTCATCTGCAACTATGTGATATTACAATTTAAAAGATGTAGAGAAACATAGAATCAAAGCATCTTAAATTCCAAAATAAGATGCTGAATATTATAACGTAAACGGTGATATATTCTCTCAAAAAAGACTTATTCTACCCTCAGTGGACGCCCACATTAGGTTAACTAGATCTACTTCTCAATTTGCGCTTAATGTTCAAAGCAGTGTTTTAGCCATACAACTACAGCTCCAAAACCTATCTTTAAATTAATTACTGGATGCTTATCTTTATGTACGTAAAGTGAAATTATCCCCATTAAACGTATGGAAATCGAGAAATTCTTTTGACCGATACTGCAAATATCCAAATCAAGAGAATTGAGACTAAAATTTTTAACTTTACCTAAGGCTTATAGAGTATTAATATACCTAACATCGTTAATGGTAGCTTACCTCAGAAAGTAATAATAGGAATTGTAGAACACGATGCTTATTCTGGAAACTATGGAAAGTCCTCGCTCAATTTACCTATCTGGGAATTTGAGGCATCAGTTTGCATGTGAATGGTCAACCATACGGTCGTGATTATGAGATGATATACGAAGGCTCCCATTCTCAATGTTCGCGTTCTTTTTACGATTTAATAGCCAATACTGTATCTTGCAGCGATAACGGTACAGGTATCGATCTCAAGACTTATGCTGAAAACAGTAATTTATATGCGTACGATCTCACAGCTGATCTTTCAGCTTGTAATGCTTATCATCTCAATATCCTAAGAAAAGGGACATTAGGCTCAAATTTGGACAAAGTTTAACATCCTCAATCTCAGTTCTGGTGTAGTTTAAACATCCTCATCAATGAGATAGACAGAAATGGAAATATACCGCGAATTATTAAAGATGAAATGAAGAAGAAATATTAAATGCCTTTAGAAACGAAAGAAGATTTTTAGGTGTATTCGCCTGTAATGAACTTAGCTCTGTGAAATTGGACACCGACTCTGGACTTATCTTCAACACTTCTCCTCGGGATGTTTCGAGCAATGGACATTGGATAGCAGTGTATAAGAATAAAAATAATGTTGTATATTTCCTTGACTCTCTGCATTTAGATTTTATGTTTAGTAATCATTATGTAACATTTTTTTAAAAATATAATAATGTTCAATATGTTAAGACCTTATGTTTTCTTGTACAACCTGTCTAATTTATATGGTGTATACTGTATTTATTTCATTATATATTTTTTAAAATAATGTTTCTTTTAATAAACTTGTAGATTTATGTTGAAAATTATTTGTAAATGATTATGTGGTTAAAAATTCTGCAATAAATGCTTCAAATAAAAACTTGTTTTCTTTTCCGCCGAACCAAATGAAGCGGTGGCGCACGAAAAACGAAAGCGTTTCAATGATAAATGCGAAAACGGTTAAACACCAAATTGAACTGAACAGCACTGATAAACGAACGAAGTACG
>JABUQX010059923.1:110000-112733 GCA_015478945.1 Trachelipus rathkii | reverse complement strand
AGAACCCGAACTCTAATCGTGGTGAGAACTTACTGATATGAGGTCGTGCATGCGCATAGACGCTGAACCCAACCAGACTAATAGGCTTTTTTAAGCATAAGACGTTATGTTGAATAAATGTGCATTTTTTCCATTATAATGGTTGTAATGTAAAGTCGTTAGATATTAAATTACTGATTATGTTTTATTTAATACCACTATTTTTGGAAGCAGAACTTGGTATATAGTACAATGTATATAGTTTCTGCCGTTTCGGCGTTCGTGAATCTCGTTTTTTGACTTTTAGAATTTTCAAAAAGAACTCTGGACAAAGTTTGGATTTTAAACTTTTTCCCTATTCCTGCATTTATCATTCCTTCTCTAGGCATCTATGAATTCTTTCTCCACCATTGCTCTAGAGCATTATTCCAGAGAGGTAGTTGAACTCTACTTTTATTTTACTTCTTTCTCTATCTATTTTTTTTATTTTATACTACTTTACTCCTTCATCAACATCTACTTTATCTATCTTCATCCTTCCTTATTGATTCCATTTATCTTTCTCAATCTTCATCCTCTATATTTTATTCTGATTCCTTCATTCTTTAACTATTTTTTCATAGAGGTTAATGTCTATTGATTTTTTTTCTCTATCTCTCTATCAATATATTTTAGATCTTTCAATTGTATTTTTCTATTTATATATAGGTTTATACCTAATTCTCCTCTCATAATACATTTATTTGCATTCATCTTTCTTTGGCTATTTCCCACCACCCTAGTTGTTGACCCCGGGGGTGACTTTCGTCTTTGTATTGAGGTTGTATTCCGAATTCTCTAGACGCATTCCTCTTCCTTTGAAGAAAACCCATGTGACTCTTCTTCAAGGCTGGGCGACGCCTATATTTTTTTGACTGCGCCTATGCCGCCGGAACCTATGCGCCTGTATTTTTTGTCACATCAATGCGCCTATGCGCCTGCGACTTTTCGCGGCTGGTGAATGTTCGCTAAATTTATTTGCAAAGTAAACTTTAGTGCGATAATAAAATGCATGCTTTTATGAGGAAGCAAAAACACATTTATTAATTTTTGTAATTAAAACACCGTAAACTAATATCTACACGTCCTCCTTCCTGAACTCCATGGCCGTGGTCCATGTTTACACAGGAGGTTTCAGCACGAGCGCTGCACAGAAGATTGAAAATTTTCAGAGCCATAGTTGCCAATTTATTGAAGTTAAGAACTACTGAACTAGTTATATATATATATATATATAATATAGTATATATAATACTTATATATATATACTATATATATATATATATATATATATAAATATATATATATATATATAATAATAAAGATATTATATATATAATTATATATATATATATATATATATAATGTATAAGTATATATATATAATATGATATATACTATATATATTATATATATATATATAATATATATTATATATATATAATAAAGAAAGTTTTACCCTGGTTTTTAGAATGATTACAAGTTTGCCCAACTTCAAGTTCTAAACTTTTAGGGTAAAAATGCTTGTTCCTGTTCATAGGCGCGGTTATAGGCGCAGAGAATTGTTGCGCCTTTGCTTAGTCCGCCTTTTAAAAAATTGTTGCGCCTATGCGCCTTTGCGTCCTACGATTGATAGGCGCCAATAGGCGCATAGGCGCCAACTTGTGCGCAAACGCCCAGCTCTGCCTCTTCTTTCACACAATCATCTTTTTTTCGACCTAGACTTAAGAGGTTATTGTACGTAGTGACAATATATTAGATATTTTATTTGAATATATATATATATAATATATATATATATAATATATATATATATAATATACTATATAATATATAACTAGTATTATATATATATATATATATATATATATATTAATGTGTAATGTGTAGGTGTGTGGTAATTAATTAATAAAGTCTTCTCTTTTCTCTCAAAATTTAAAGTCTTTAAATATTATCGTAATGTTTCATTTATTGATTATGAAACACATTTGGAATGCATTTCTAATTCATAATTTTGTTTTTAATTACGCCATTCATACCTATATAATATATAGTATTATATAAATAATATATATATATATATAATAATATATAATATTATATATATATTATATATTATATATATAGATATATATAATATATATATATATATATATATAATATATATATATATATAGATATATATATATGATACTATATATATATAGTATATATATATATGGCCCTGTTATGTTTTAAGACTGGTTCAGTTTTGATTTTTTTTCTGTTTTTTGACAGAGAAAATTGATATAAAATAGGAAATTTAAGGGGTGAAGGACATGATTCAAAAGTTCTTAATATTTAAATACAATTAATTGAAAATCACATTATTTTCCTAGGTTTTTTGACGTAGAGGAAATTTAGAAAAAATACGACACTTACAGAAAAAACAAATTACATATTTGAAATCAGCTTATAAAGCTTATTCTTATACTCTTATTAACAAAATGTAAAAAAAAAAAAACAGAAGAAATAAAAAAAAAAAAAATTAAATGAAATATCTCGAAAAGATACACGACACTTACAGAAAAAACCATTACATATTTGGAATCAGCGTGTAAAAGCTTATTACAAAATGTAAAAATTTTTTTTGTTTTAAATAAATAAAAAAAAAATTAGAGGGCTCGAGCCGACGGGGGGACAGAGGGGGGACCGTTTCCATACCCCGTAGGGGAG
>JABUQX010059923.1:77500-105000 GCA_015478945.1 Trachelipus rathkii | reverse complement strand
GCACGACTGGGTATTGGGTAAACCGTCGAATAAAGAGCAAAAATGCCGAATATAAAAAGTTGCTTATTTCGTAAATTATATGTACTCTGAAAGTTTTATAAAAATCGGATAAATAATAATAATAGAAAAATAAAACAAATTAGGTATATAAGAAAAATAAAAAATTCTATCTTTTTTTTAGCTTGTTTTACAAATTTACACCATTATTAAAAAAAAAAATTCATTAGAAAAAACATTCCGGTGAGTTTTTAAAAATTGGTCATATAAGTAGTAGAAGTTTTTAGTGTCATCTAAATTTTCTTAGTGTATGCTTAATTTTCAAAAATAGTTAAAAATTGTTAGTTTTTATGTTTTTGCTTGCCTTCAGCTTTCGAAAAAAAAAAATTCATCAAGACCCTTTCTAAAATTCATAATTATGATTTTATTTTTACGGGATCTTAGTGTTTGAGCCTAAAAAAAAACTACTAAAGTATCAATAAAATGAAACTTATTAAATATCTATCTGAAAAAGTTCAATTAGGATCTTACAAATACCCCATACCCCGTTAAAAAAAATTTTTTTGTTCCGCCGAATTGAATAGTTACACTTTAGCATATTTAAATTTAAAGAAAATCTTTCACGAAAATTGTGCTTATGGAAGGTGGCCTTAAGGTTACCATAATATTACTGTACGAATTCAGGATAAAATTATTTAAGGTTAAATTTAAGTTTTATGTTCAAAAGAACGTTAACCACATAGAGAAGAATATATTACAAAAATGTTTTTATTGGTATGATTGCTTTTTATGAATCTAAAAATAACTTCATGCTATGGTATAATTGTTAAATATTTTATTATTATTATTATTATTATTATTATTATTATTATTATTATTATTATTATTATTATTATTATTATTATTATTATTATTATTATTCCGATGGAGAAATTCTATAATTACCGATGCCGATTCATATTCCGATTCTAGCAAAAAAAATTACTTTCCCAATGCTGATTCCGATTCATCATCCTAGCAGATAATTATATATATATATATATATATATAATTATAATATATATATATATATATATTATATATATTAATATATATATATATATATATATAATATATATAATATATATATATATTAATGTAAGAGCGGAAGTAGGATCCTACGAAAATTATCGATGATTTTACTTCCGATAATCGTTTTTTTTTTTCTAATATCTTTCGTCCAGTGGAAAGAGGACTAAAAAAGCGCTGCCAAATCTTTCTCATATATAAATATATCCTCTATAGCTAATTTTCTTTTTATGTTTAGATTCGGTTTAAGACCCATTAAGTTTTAGAGAAGAATAATGTTGTTGTTTAGTATACACAGTAAATCTGTGTAGACTAAACAAAACTTAATCATAACCTTCATGATTTTAGAACGTTAAAAAAGGATAATAATATATGAAAACACGAATAACGTTTCTTATAAATATATCGTAATTTGTTGCAAATTTTTTTTAAACAACATAGTTGGCCCAGTATACCCATATAGTATAATATATATAATTCCGGATCATGATGAATCATACACCAAAAGATAGATGTCACAAAACCATTTAAAATTCCAAAAAAAATAAAAGAGTTGAAAATATTGAAAGTGATTAAAAAATTATTAAACAAAACTTGCCAAGGAAAAAAAAAAAGACCCCTCCCCCCCCAAAAATTATATATATATATATAATATATATACTATATATATATATATATTATATAACTATATATATATATAATATATATATGATATATATATATATATATATTATATATATATATATATATATATAATATATATATATAATATAGTATAGAGAGAGAGAGAGAGAGAGAGAGAGAGAGAGAGAGAGAGAGAGATATGTAAGTGTTAAAAAAAACTATTTAAACTTTATATTTAACGAAAAAAAATTAACGAAATTTTTTTTTTTTTTACAAATAATATATTATTTATTATTTTATGATTTTAATTATTTAGATCTAATTTCATTACTAATGGTCCTGAGAATTAATAAATAAATGATTTTGAATGGTTATTAGTTAAATTTTTTTTTTTTTTTTTTTTTTTTTTTTTTTTGTAATGTTGAGTAGGGAAACAAAAGTTTCACAATCATAAGATGTTCCAAACGTTGACCTTTATTCTCAATGCTAAAGCTTTAGATGGGATAATCTTTGTAGTAAAAAAAAAAAGATTAAGAATTCATTAGTACCAAGCTGCATGTCTGCACCATTAAACCAGTTATTTATTCAGTACAATTATAGGAACAAATTATTCTTAATAATAAGGAATTTAGCTCTAAATAATAAAAGCAATAGAAAATAGTAAAATAATATAATATTTGGTAAAAAAAAATAGACAAAAACGTAAAAAATTAAAAAAAAAAAACATTTCACAAAAAAACTTTATATATATATATATATATATAATATATATATATATATACAAAAATACTAAAAACTTTGTATATATATAATATATATACTAATAAATTATATTTTTCAATTTTATATAATTATATTAGTATATATATATAATATATATATATATATATATATATACATTTAATATATATTAAGTATCACAAAAATGCCCACCTTTGTATATAATATATATATATATATATATATATATATACATAAGAATATATCTATCATACATATATTATTATATAAATAAATATATATATAATATATATAATATATATATATATATCATATATTTATATATATATATTATATATATTATATATATATATATATAGTATTAATATATAACTATATAAATATATATATTATATATATATAATATATATATATAATATATATATATAATATATGCCGGCGTTCGCGAAACACTCCTGAAGTACGTAATGATGCAAACAGAATATCTCTGTGAATGCACGTTTTGTGCTCTATTTTCGTTACAATTAGATATGGATAATGTCGTGTTTATGTCTTGGTGTTTGTGGAGTAACAACACAATCATTCCTTTTATTTGTATATAACATAAAAAACTATCCACATCTAAGAAACCACGGCGATTTCTTTCCAAATTTCTGTCATATTTCTTTCAGCTTTTAAGCAATAGGAAAATTTAGTTAACCAATTTTTTAAAAAATAATAAAAAATTTAATAACATTTAAAAGTAAAAATAAATAATTAAATGCTTAAACTAAATAATAAAAAAATTTTTTTTGTTTATATATAAATTTTAAAATTTTTTTTTGGGATTATTATTTAATTTATATATATATAATATATATAATATATATACTATTATTATATACTATATATATAATATAATAATATTATATTAATCATATTATATATATATATATAATATATATATATAATATAATTATAATATATATTTGAAAGAGTAGTTATTACACAATATTTTTATAAATTGCATGCCACACAAAATTCTTTCCATCTTGGACGATTGGTCTTATTTTCCCTTGTACAGTGATGGATATACGAGTCATGCTATTTTCTTTACTTTATATATATAATATTATATATATATATATATATATATATATATATAATATATAATATATATAATATATAATATATAATATATATATAATATACTATACTATAATATATTATATAATTATATTATAATAATATATATATAATAATATATATATATATATAATAATAATAATAATATATATCATATATAATTATATATATAATAATATAATATATATATATATATTGACTTTCAGCAATATAACAACTTTTATATATCTGAACATAAGAACTTACTGGACCTTTGGAGGGAAGTTGGGTCAGTTAAAAGAACTTTTGGAGACGTTAAGACTTCAACCCTACATGACCTTCATTCCTTGAAGGAATCTCTGAACGCTTGTTCCATACAGTTAAAGACAGCTCTTGTCTCCGCCCAAGGAAATATTGATAAGATTCCTGCAGACCAAAAGGTAAACAGTTGTTTTAAGGTGTTATGTTATTTTAGAAATGGAATGAATGGTTGTGACGTGAGTCACCTGACTAAATAATAATAATAAAATATATATAGGGATTTTAACTTTCCACATGTTCTTGAGCTCTCATCAGAATCTGAATTATTTCTTAGTTATGGGTTGAAAATTGAAACGTTATTACAACTTATTTAATTTATATTTATTTTCGTTAATTATAGAATGCAATGTTTTAAGATTATTATTCATTTAGTGTATGTCAGTCAGGTTGTTATACTAATTTTCCGAAATATTTTCAAAGTATTTAATTTATTTTGAAGTTTTCTGTTTTGGGAAGATATCCTGAAAGACTTTCGTGCTACTTCCGGCGGCTCAGCAGTAAAAGATTCACCAAAAGGAAAAAAAATCTCCATTCATGTCTTACATAATTAAGCCCTACTGCCTCTCTAAATATATATATATATATACGATAGCAATAAGATGTTACAAAATCTTTGTTAAAAATAGATTTGAAAATTTTGTTTGATCGGAGCAGAAGCTAGAGTAATTGGATGATAGTTCGGTGGCTTAGAGGTTTTCTTTTCTGGTTATATTCGAATGAATGTGACATTCGTTGCTGGACAGGAGGTGAAGTTAATTAAGAAAGGGATGAAATAATTTACCGATTCAGAATACAAGTTCAGAAGTACCTGAGGGATAGTATCAGTACCGTGTGGTTTCTTGGTATTAAGCTAAGACAGAGTATTTTTAGAATAAATTATACTGTTAAGTATAAATAAGGTGGAGAAGAAGGAATAGTGCCTGATTCGTCTCGATTAGAAATATAGCAATAGTTTTAAAGAATATTTCATCTTTAGCAGAAGGAAAGTCCTGTTGTGCTTTCTAGAGAAGCAAGTAGAGGGAAAGAGGTAAAAATGTTAATGACATTTTAGGAAAATTCATAAAGAGTGGGAAGATGAAGAACGAGAAAGATTATTTCATTTTAAATTTAAATGGAGTCAATTTTTGGTACATCGGGAAATAAATTTTGTATTCTTTTGGAATGAAATACAAACAGCTCGAGTTTTATGCTGCTTATATGTAACGAATACTATAAGAACGGCCAGAGTTTGAATAAGATTTATAACAAACGGAAAGAGAGTGAAATGTACGCGTCCTTGATGCGTTATTCCCATAGAGAATCATCTTGGCTAAACCCTTTCCAAAAAGTAACCAGCTCAGAGGAATTTAATCTTTGATTAACAAGGAGCTGGAAGCCATAAATTGGAAAATTCCTGTAATGTCAGATTCTAAAACTAGAATAAAAACTTCATTGTATATATCCTCCAGATGCAAATCAGCCTACCTGATCCTAAAGTCATGTGACTATAGTTGCGCAAAAAAGTCAATTTCTTTACCAGATAAATTTGTAGCCCATTTCATCTACCATAATTAAATGGAAAGTTCATTGAACCCTGGGAGATTCAAATAAGCGTCGATGTTGATGCCTTTCATTTGCAATTAAAAAAAAGGGTATTTTATAAACGAATGCACATATATATACTGAAAAAAAAAATTCTTCCTCCAAATAAAAATCAGAGAGAACGTCCATCCTTTAGCGTACAATAGGACGTATCCCCATAGAGTACATTATCATCATTTCTAATCACATAATTATTGTATTTAAGAAGGCTTACGGAGGATTTATTTTTTTAATTTTAAAAATAGATCGTCATTTTGATTTGATAAACACAAAAAAATCACTCCATTTCTTCCGACAGCACCACAATTTATAAAAAACATATAAACCTCTAACACAATTTTTATATTATACTTTGGGTGTAGATTTATAGAATCTTAAAGGAGGATATATAATATATATATATATATATATATATATATATATATAATATATATACGGTTCTATATAATAATATAATAATATATATATATATATATATATAATATATATATTATATACTATATATATAGTATATATATTATATAATATATATATAATATATATATATATATATATATATATATAATAAAAATTTAAATGATTAATTTTATATATATATATATATATATCCGTTCTGACGGTTCTGTTGCTAACACTCCTTCTGAAAAGGCTAATCTCTTTGGTCTTCTTTTTTCATCTAATTCACCCTGGACGATTCCGGCTCCCCTCTTCAGGTGTCAATGTCTCTACCTGTTTCATTTACTCATGATCGAGTTACATGAGATACTGAAGATCTATGGCAAAGTCCGGAAGGCCAGTGGCCAAGATGGCATTCCTCCTCGTGTTTTGAGGGAATGTGCTTCTGAACGTTGGCGCCTGTCCTCGTTCAACTCTATTCCCTATCCTTAATACAATACTTTTCCTCAATGCTGGAAGCGCGCCTTTATTCAGCCAATCCATAAAAGGTTAGCCGCTCTGAACCTTCCAACTATCGACTTATTGCCTTAACTTGTATTCTATTCAAAGATCTTTGAAACTATTTTTAACTCTCATTTCCTCATCATATAAAACTCTCATTCCTTTCTTTCAGTCGTCAGTATGGCTTCACGTACGAGATCAAACTGGTGATTATCCTTTCCTATCTCCACTGATCTAGGTCTTCTGCCCTTAAGGATCAGGGGAGTCTTGTGTGGTAGCGCTTGACCTATCTAAAGCTTTTGACAGGGTTTGGCATGCGCGTCTTACTCTCTAAGCTACCTTCTTTTGGATTTCTCCTTCGCTTTTGCTTACTCTTGATCTAGTTTTCTTTCAGATCGTTTCCATTTCAGCTCTTGTTGATGGGCAACCTCTCCTCCTTTCTTTTAATGGTGGTGTTCCTCAGGTTCTGTTTTACTCCAACTTTATTCCTACTTTCACAACGATCTTCTGAGTGCGCTTCTAACTCTAGTTCACTCTTATGCTGATACCTTAACTCTCCATTCTTCCACTTCATTTTAATTGTGCTCCCTCTTTTTGTATCAGAGTTGAATCTCGTCTACACTTTCTGATTCAATTCTTCCCGATTTGGTCGGAACTCAGTGGGGTAACCGTAATCTTATGAAGTTCAAACTCTTTTGAAAACTCAACTTCTTCATATCTCCCTCTCTAAAAATACCTCCCAACTTTCCCATCCCCTTTGATGGCTCTAATGTTCTTACCCGCTAAACAACATTTAAACATTCTAGACTAAACATAAATAGTATTGTCTTGGAGACCTCACATCACACGGTTTCTCTAAATTGGCCTCAAAAAAGCTGGGAATTCTGTTCAGATTCGTGAATTTTTTTCCTCTGCTCAGTTACTCCAGTTATATAAAGGTCTTATTCCCCCTGTATGAATATTGGAGATTCAAGGATCACTCGTTGTGGTACCTCCTTCTTTCCTGGCCATATCTGTTTTGTGGAAATCCCTTTCCTTCTTTTATTTTCCCGGCAAATTTAAACCTCCTCTATTTAAGTCCCGCGTCTGCGCCCACCTGAGGGAATTGCGTTAGGCAAGGGTCAGGGGGGGTTTACTTTTCATTTATTTTAATTTTAGTTCTTTATGGTAATTTTATTTATTTATTTTGTTTTTTTTTTTTTTTGCCCCCTCCTTTTGTAAAGGGCATTGCCCGTGAGTGGTGGTATCATATAAAATATATATATATATATATATATATATATATATATATATATATATATATATATATATATATATATATATATATATTATATATATATATATAATTAACATATATATATATATATATATATATATAATATATATATATATATATATATATATATAATATATATATAATAATATATATATATATATATATATATATAATATATTATATATATATATAATATATATTATATATTATATATATATATATAATTATATATATATATATATATATATATATATATATATTTCTTTCTTTTTTCATAGAATGATTTTATGATGTCGAATGCTGCTGATTTGTGGGCTCGCATCCAGGACTGCGAAAGAGCACAATCGAAATTAGAGTCTGAGAAATCGACCCTCAAAGATAGAATAAATGACTTAAATTCCAAAGTCTCTGATCTAAATAATACTTTGCGGGATAAAGATCGTTGCATTCAAGACCTGAACAGGAAGCTCGTAAGTTTTTACCAGTGGTTTTCTTCTTCTACATCTTCCTTTTTTGTTTTTAATGGAAATTTTTCAAAGTAGTTCGATTTAGAATGATGAAGGTGCTACTTCAATTTTTTTTCGTCGTCTTAATTAATTTTCCATATAATTTATTACTCATTATTGCTTAAAGTTGTATTCAAATTCGTTGTATAGGAGAATCACGCTGAAATTTGTTGCTTAAATTTTTTTTTTCTTTGTGTGTGTGTGTGTCGGTGTAAATTTACACGTTTCCAAATAAAAATTTGGCAGATTTTTGCTTTTAATTTTTAAATATCATTGAAACAAATCATAATAATTTATCCTATCTTGATTTACTTTTTAACATCGGCTATTTCTATTTTCTTTTTCTTTTTTCAACTTTATTTTTCCATTTGATATAATAGATTAATATAAATGTGTTTTCTTTTCTCTTTTTATCATTTAGGATGATGGCCTTACAGAAGCAGAAATTCAGGAAACCTTAAGAGAAAAAGTTAGAACTCTTGAAACTTATTTGGTGGACATTGCTCAAACAGTCATTAAAGATTCTGAACATAGTAATGTCGGATTAGAAGCAAAAAGTCCTCCTGCCCCTTTAAGAATATATATATATATATATATATATATATATATATATATATATATATATATATATTATATATATATAATATATATATATATATATATATATATATATATATATATATTAGATATATTTATATATTCATAAAAACACATTTACATTGTTTATATATTCCAAAAATAAATATATTTATCTTTATATAATATATATATATATATATATATATATATATATTTATATATATATATATATATATATATACCTACTCATCCCCTGTCTATCCCATCATGGGAGATGCCACACCGCGTCCAGGTACCCCGCCGGCGCCTCCGGCCTTCTCCAGAGCTCTTCCAGGGATGAGATGTTCCAGATTGTTCTGGGTTGAGTTAGATAGACGGGAGAGAAAAAAAGTGAGATGTGTTCTCCAGGACCCGGTTACAGTTTGATATATGTTTGTGGTGGTTTGGTTGAGTTTCAATCTGTGTTTGTAATATTGTAAGTTAAGGTGGCTGCCGCATCTTAACTTGGCCAAGGATGACTGATGGTTCTTGGTAAGTGAGTTGAATTCTGGTGCTATTTCTGGTGGATGTTGGTTTAGAATTTGTTGGTGATCTGCGCTTAAGTTAGTTTTCTGTTAGTTCATTGTGAATTGTGTTGATGTATTGATGTGTACTATTATTATTTTTAATGTTATGCAGAATTTGTTTTGTAATATAGAGCTGGTGAAGAAGGAGGGTTGTTTGAGTCTGTGGTGGATGGGGTTAGAGAGAGCAATTTGACATGGCTGTTGGGGTTTTGGTAAAGAATTGTGTGAGTATCATATTCAGGTGAGTGTCTATGGGTAGTATTTTGATTTCTTCTTTGTAGGTGTTGATGTGCATCCTGTTATGGTTCTTAGTGCTTTGTTGGAGTTTTTTATGTTGGAGATGTAAAATAGTGGGTGCCAAGTTGGAGAGGGTTAGTTTTAGAGTCGACGAATGTATTGTTTGTATATTGGTGGTTGGATGTTTGTTTATTGTTTGTGAAGTCGTTCTAGTGATGGTTCTTAATATGGTTCAGTTTCTTAGTTTGCAGATGAAGTTATGTTGTCTGTGTGTTTGTGAATTTTGAAAAGTGTTTCAAGTGTTTTACTGCAAGGATTTGGATTTTGCTGAAGGTTGCAATGTTTTTAAGTAGACTTGGCTGTGTGTATCGTGCCAAGTTGATGGTCGGTGGTGGTTAAAGTAATTCATGATTTGTTTGGTGAAGCGGACATTCTGTTTTCTGTCAGCCATGTTTGAAGTTGGTTTATGTATTGTTGTTGTCAGGTGTGTGCCGTGTTTAGGTTCTGGTGTGTAGTGGCTATGGTAAGGTCATCTGCGTAATTTGTTATGATTGTGTGTTCTGTTTGTGGTTGTGGGAGATTGGCCGTGAATAGGGTGAACAGAGTAGGGGACAGTATTGCGCCTTGGGGTACTCCGTTATTGATGTTTACTGTTCTGGTTTTGTATTGTTTGTTTGTATTTGTGCTGTTCTTTCTGATAGGAAATTGAAAATCCATTTCTTTTGGTTGGTGGGGATGTTAGATTGTATTTTGTGGATCAAGTTATGTTCAGGTACTGTATCGAATGCTTTGTTGATGTCGATTGCAGTGATTATTGTTTTGTGAGAGGGTTTTGAGTATAGGCAGTTGATTGTGAGTTGAACTAATGTTTATGACTGCGGTTGTTGTTGAATGGTTTTGTTTGAAACCTTGTTGGAATTTGTTTTTAATGATGTGTGGAGTTGCTTTGTTTAGTATGTTTTTTTCTAGTAGTTTGCATAGTGTTGATAATATAGAGATGGGGCGGTATGATGAAGGGTCAGAAGGGTGTAAGAAGAATTGATAAAATGAGTAATGAAAGTATTAGAGAGTTGTGTGGTGCGAAGAAAGGGGTAAATGAGAGAAAAAATGAAAGTACGTTAAGATGGTTTGTCATGTGGAAAGGATGGGTGATAGCGGTTGGTTAAGCTGATGTATAGTAGTGAGTGTGCTGGGATTCGACCTGCTGGGAGACCGAAGAAAAAGTGGATTGAGTCAGTAAAATAATGCCAGGAGGAGAGAAATGTGAGTTTGGCGGATGCGAGAAGAAATGTGCATAATAGGAGTGAATGGCTGGGTTTTGTGAGGGGGTATGGTAGTGGCACACCTGGGCCAAGGGATGAACCCTACATTGATGAGATGCCATAGCGAGGGTCCGTCGCGGTTCCATGAAGCTCTAGGGTGGATTTTCTGACTGCGAACGAGTTCTCACTAAAAGGTATAAAGGGGGATTGGTAAGGAGGGCTTTCTTTTCGATTTCGTCATTTATTTCTACTACTTTTCTGTTTCGGTGCATGCAACGCAACCTTGCCCCCAGTCTGGGGAGAGAAGGTGGGGTGATGATGATGATCATATATATATAATATATATATATATATATATATATATATATATATATATAATATATATATATATATTATATATATATATAATATATATATATATATATATATTAATATATATAATATGTATATAGATTACATATTTTTGTTTGAAACTTTTTTTATATATATTATAAAAATGTAAGATATAACTGATCTCTTTTGAGTATTCTGTACTAGTGACCGAAACTATTTTATCCATAATTTTTTACATTTTATTTCTTAATAAATATTTGCTATTAATTAAAAGTGTTCAGTAGTAGTAGTAGAAGTAGTAGTGAAAGCAATAGTGTTTTATTATCGATACATATGAGCGTGTAAGAAAAGTTTCAACTCAATAATGCTTTTCCTTAAGTTTCTTTTTACCTCTTCTAGACTTTTGTGATAAATATACCCTATAAATTTTTTGTTATATTTTATATATTATTTTAAAATTATATAAATTTTGTAGATGTTATTTGTATATTTTTTTAATATAAAGATTTATTTTCATTCTTTTTAATGGATTTATTTTAAAACATTGAATATAATTTGGTTATTAAAGATTTCTAACAGGTTTGTCTACATCTTGAGTAGATTGATTGACTCTTTTATGATTCTCTTTATCATTTTATTTATAATTTAGACTCTCAAGAGATCTCGATCAAGGTGTCTCTCCAGATCTTCCCCAGAGCACCGTTTCAGCCGTTAGAACTGCCTTATCAAATAGACAAGTACAAATTCATGATTTACAGGTATGTTGATAGTAGTGAGATGGGTCTTTGAGTTCATCATTCTTCATTGAATGGTATCGAATTTGCTCCTACCAAAGAATGATAATTGTTTATGATTTTTTTTAATATTTAATAATGAGATCTTATTCCTCCTCCGAAATGTTATTAATTCAAAGGTTGTTTTTTTTTTGTGTGTGTGCAGCAGGAATAAGATTAACTACAATTTTTTTTATCTTTTTCGATTAGTCAGGAAACTGTTTAATTGCATAGTTGTTCATTTTTATTCTGGTAATATTCGGTTTCGTTTCTTTATAGTACACCTTCATTTGCTATTACGTAATTTTCCAATTTTAATTTCAGCGATGCGAAAAGAAAGAATTATTTTTATTATTATTATTATTATTATTATTATTATTATTATTATTATTATTATTATTATTATTATTATTACCTTGCCTAATTCTGGATAGTTACACATTATTTATTCATGTTGTGTATTTTAATCTATTTTTAGTATAATTTCGTATTAAATATTTACTTTAAAGCTTTAATAGTTGTTTTGTGGAGTTCCCTCCTCCCATATTACAAAGATAATGAAACGATAATTAGAATTCCTTTGGATTGCAACCAGGGTTGGCAAAAACCCGGATTCTTAAAAGAAGAAAAAATGGGTTTTATAGTTTGTTTTTTTTAAATATATATTTTGAAATTCATTAATAACAAAGAGTTTACCTAAACTGCTTTTATAGAGCAATTTTAGCTCTTTAGAATTATATTTTATAACTCAGTTTACTGACCTAAGAATTTTAATTACGTATGTTCTGAATCCCAAGACTTGAAAGTGAGGGGAGACAAACTTTAAAATTGTATTATATGTATTCAAATATTGTTCTTAAATTCTACTCGATCCAAAAACACTCAAATTTAAAATATTTCATCGATCCATTTGTATTGACAATACAGTCATGATAGCTAAAAAGTATACTTTGTTAATGTAATTTTGAAAATAAAACAAAATTGACATAAATCAAATGAAAAATAAACTTTATGAAATATAAAAATAGTAACAAGCAAAATTAATAAAAATCTTATTTATTACCAACCCTGACTGAACAGAGTATGCTCTTTTTTTTTTTTTTTTTTTTTTTTACTATTTTAAAATAAATAGTTATGATTTTTCTTTTCTAATTTTTTTTCATCACTTTTGTGGAACAGCTCAAATTGACCTCCTCTAAAGAACAGCTTACAAATCTTCGGAAACAATATGATGCAACTGAAGCTTCACAGCGCTCTCTCGAGGCTACAATCGCTGAGCTTCGAGATGAGCTCGAGGCAGTTAATCGAATGCGGGATGAACTGGTTCGCGAGAAAGATCGTCTTAACGAAGATTATGACGCTGTTAACGCCGAGAAGTTGAATTTGAATAAGACCAATCAGTCACTGAAAATACAAGTAAGTTTTATAATAATATATTAAATGATGCTCTGTCACATTATATAGAGATATTATACTGTTTACCTCAGATTAGTTGTTAGTTGACTGTTTACAGTTCGAAGCTTTATTAAATGCTTGTGTAACTTCTATGACAACATAATTTGGTATAAATTTTAATTGAAAGAAAGTTCTTGTTTTCTATCTGAGATTTGTTATTTGCCTTTTCACTGATTTAATAATACTAGTAAGGTAGAATTATTCTTAGAAGCACTTTCTAGTTATGTGGCATTTTTTTTATTAATTCATTTACATTCATTTAGCGAGAACTAATAATAAATTAATGGTTAAGTTGAAACAAAAAAAAAAGGCTTGTAGTTTATTTCGTGTTCGTATGGCACCGTTTAAATTCCACGATTCATCGTCGTGACATTCTTCAAATATATTCAATGGTTTAATTTGAGTTTTTAAATGCTAGTCTGGAATCTTAGTCTGTGGAAAGTAATTGTGAGATATGGAATATTTCTTATTATCTTGTGCCGAATATTACTACTGAAAAAATTTAAGTATTAATTCTATATGAAGCATAGGATTAGAATATATATATATATAATATATATATATTATATATTCTATATAAAACAAAAAAATAATATATATATATATATATATATAATATATATATATAGTATATATATTATTTATAATATTATATATAATATATATAATATATATATATATATATAATATATATCATCCCCACGGATCCCCACAGATTGGGGGTGGGGGGCGCAACATGCAACGGAAACGGAGAAGATAAGTAGAACAAAATTACCTAAATGGAAAAGAAACCCCCCTCATACTCTTAAGTACGAGTCCGTCGCAGCCAAATTCCACCCTAGAGCTTCACAACACCAGCCACAGGAACCCCCCCCCCCCCCCACTGTGGTACGTTGTCAATGTCAGGGTTCATCCCCTGGACCAGGCCCGCAAAAATACCCCCCCTCTCACAAAACCACCCTGTTTACTCCTAGCTTCTGCCAAATTTACATTCTTTCCTTCAGAATCTCTTTTACTGACTCACACTACCTTTTCTTTGGTCTCCCAGTCGGTTAATTATTGTTTTGGTTTCGAACAAATTCCCAAAATGATTATATTAGCTTTGTTTAAAATTCAGACTTTCGAATAAAGTTGATCAAATTGTTGGGTTTTTTTTTCTTTTAAATTAGAGAAACTATTATTTTCTTACAGATGGGCTTTAATGTTTTTTAGAATATCTGATATTTATGCTTTACTTTTGTCATTCGTAGGTAATTAATTACAGTTTATGGCAAGGTATATTGTTGCACCAATCTCGATATAACCTCACATCATTAAAAACATAGCCAACATGTACAACAGTACCCTATTCTAACATTCAAAAATTACATTCTTTACTTGCTCTAAGAGCAAAAAGTTAACCCATCTGGATTCGAAACACGCCCGTTGGTTATTAAAATAATCCAATCGGTTAATCTGAAAGCATAGTTTACTATCTAACTCAAAATTCTACGGAACTTCTGCTTGGTCAGTAAAACATTTAAGTCCGTTTTCTCTGTCTCTGAATTTACTTCAGTAGGTAATGAAATCCTCCCTCTCTCCCTCCACTTCTCTCGCCAATAAAGGGGTAAAAGGTTAGGTGACAAGTGGCAACATACTTATAAGTCAAAGCTGTTTGCAAAATAGATCGAGTTTCAAGGACGAAAGTATTCGTAAACCATAGTTAAAGATTGATACTTACCATCAGAGTCTTCAAGTTCAATTCTAAGCATGTTTAAAACCTTAAGACCAAAACCTATAATTCATATGTTCAAATACCAATTCTTTTTTATGTCACATTGAGACATTATTTATTACTTAAATTCCAAATAAACAACACGAGAGTAAAAACACATTTTGCCTTCGAATTCGCTTTACATTATTGGGAACAACTTTGACATTATTAATTACATTTTTTTAATTTCTCCCTAGGTTTTCACTGCTCTTATTTAAAGGAGGAAAAGGAAAAGTAATACAGAATTTTTTTATGACCATCTCCATCATCCACCTCCTTTTTAACAGATCGGGGTGAGGTGCGTTGCAAGAACATGACGCAAGCAGAAAAGAAAGTCCCCTTTACCGTCCACTTTATACCCTTATTTGAGAACTTGTCTCAGTCATGAAAATCCACCCTAGGGTTTCACGAGACTGAGACGGACCATCACTGTGGTATCTCGTCAATGTGGGGTTTATCCCCTGGGCCAGGCCCACAAACATACCTACTCACAAAACCCCGCCAATCACTCTTATTATTCACCTTTCCTCTCGCCTCTGCCAAGCTCACATTCCTCTTCTTCAGGTATTCCTATATTGACTTAATCCACTTTTTCTTCTGTCTCCCAGCCGGTCGATTCCCGGCACACTCACCACTTTACATAGGCTTAACCAACCGACTATCATCCATCCTTTCCATATAACCAAACAATCTCAATGTACTCGTGTTTATTGATCATATATTGTAAAATCTATTAAAAGCATTATAAAAGATTTGTGTTAAATATTTATATTGATTATTAAGCTATTGTGTGGATGCATGTTGATGAATCTCCACTAAAAATGATCTTGTATTAAAAGTAGAATTTTCGAAGAATTATTTTTGGCAGATAATTTTGCCCCCAAAAATGCTTGTTAAATGATATGGATTGAAAATGGATTGAAATTTATAAATATCTAAATTTTTAATTTGTTTCTGGAATTATCAAAATGAATGCATAATAATTGAACATGTATTGTAAGCATCATATAAATGCTCATAATTCTAATGTGGTTGTTCACTTTAGCATGAATATTGTAAGGTTTGCGTAAAATATGTAAAGCATATAATTAGGGTTGCTCATTTATATAAATCCAGTAGTTTGACGAATGTGTGAAATTTTTTAAAATAAATATTAAACCCAAGCATGCGCTTGTAGTTGGAAAGTAAATTTTAATATTTAGCGCATTGATTCTAAACCATTCTAAAGTTTAAATACAAATTTAATAGTCAGTAGTCATTAAAAAAGATCTTAATCACTTTCACCTTAAATCAGATTTCTTTTTATTAAATTTTAATTTTATCCATTAAATTACAGAGATAATTTGAATTCAAACTACCATCTCACATAATACAAAAGAGGTAATTTGAATTTTTTAGTCAATATTATAGTACTTGGATATGTTTTACCATTTTTATGTTAAAACAAAGCAACGAAGAAAGCTTTTTTCAAAGCTTTTTAGTTGGTTTGGCTTAGATATGGCTTGCTCGCATTACAGCTGCAAACCATAGGAGAAGATACGGAGAAGCGCAATCGTCAGTTGGCTGACTTAGAAAAAGAAAAAATTGGTCTTATCGAAGAAAAAGCTTACTTAGCGTCCAAACTCAGCAAAGAAAGAGAGGAGAGTCAGAAACTTACTCATACAATTAACCTTCTCAGCTCTGAATTATCAAGTGCTCAGGCGCAGGTATATTTAGATTTAATTTTATTTTTTAAGTTGTCATAGTATTTTCAATTTCTAATTTAGGTTTACAATTGGTAACACGATTTTAAGGTATTTTTGTATTTGATTGTTTTCTTGTTTTAGGTATCGAATCTCTCCGACTCTTTGAGTAAAGCAAAGATGGCGGAAGAGAAAGTCGAACAAGAAAGGGAAGAAATTAGAGAGCACATTCGGAACTTAGAGAGGGATAAGATTGATTTGGAAGCTAAAGTTAATTTCCTTCTAAGGCAGGAAGCGGACTTAAAAGATGCTCTAGAAAAGGTAAGTTACTCCTTTATTCATCTTTGAAGGATGAAAAGATGTGTGTGAAATGTGACGAAAAAAAATTATGGTGGGTTTATATAACGTGAAAGTCCGTTGCATGCTATCTAAGTAAAATTGTTTAAAGATTTCTGATTTTAGGATTTTATACAGATAATATTTAAGGAAAAGAAAACAAATGTTAAATCTTTGCATTTTGAAACGCATTGTTCTGTAATGCTGCATAGGAGATAATGTAATAAATTTGTTTAATTAAGATATTTAATTAATTAATAAGGATTAACTAATTAAGACAATTAATTACATGGTCGTTGATTTTGTCTGAGTGATGGTAATTAGAAATTTATTTTTAGAAAATTGTAAAAGTAACAAAGAAAAGAAATTAACCTGAGAATTTTGTTAGGAAGGAGTCATTTTGAAAGGAGAATAAATTCTTGAATGAATGCGTATTTATTTCGGAAAGGTTTACACTCCTGGTGTTTCTTCTTTTTTGCATATTTGATACCCTAATTGAGTGGCAATTTAAAAAAAAAACTTTGTTAATTAAACATTATTTATTTTGACTTGAATTTTACAATTAATTAATTAATATGTTTCCTTATTATGTGATTGAACTATTCTAAAATCAAGAAATCAGATTCAGTAGAAGTTATACAAATTACCTGTCTCCGATTTTAATTTTGATTTGATTTCAGTTGACTAAAATTGGGAGGAAAATAATTGTATATACCAAATAGTGTATTATTGTCTTTTTTAATGAAATTTCATTTTTTTTCTTGCTTAAACCTCTTAATTTCCAACTTTAATGTCAAAATCTTATATTCCTAGTCAAGTATGTTAAACAACAACAAAAATCCCATAGGGATGCTTCATGCAATCTGTTAAAAAAAATTGTAATTAGTTAATTTCTTTATAGAACAGTAAATTTAATCACATATTTACCTCTCTATTTCCAATTTTAATGTCTTAAACATACTCTTAAGTACCTAATTATGTTCAACATAAGCAATAAATCCATATAGATTCTTACAGTATTTATCTGTAAAGAAATAAAACTATGATTAATTAATATCTTCATTTTTAAATAAACATTATGTATGTGGAAAGTATGTCATAACCACATAAAATATCCGTATTCAAAAACATGGACTATAAAGTCAGCAAAACTGAACTTCCACCAATTTACTGGTCTTGGGTCTACTTCATACCAAGCGAACTCTAATCCATCTAAATCAATCTGAATCAACAAAAATCTGACTGAGGAAATTTATCCCTTAAACAATAGGAATATTTTCCTCCATTCACATCCTACTCGATCAAGACATAGTAATGAAAAAAATCTATACTATATTCTAATTAAATTGGATTTGCTTAAGTGTGCATTAATATGTATGAATGTGTATCTAGTAATATGTGTATTATTATTATTTATTTGTGTAATACGTGTATTAATGTTTTCATATGTGTATTCAATGTAATCTAACTTGGGAACTTACTTGCATTATTAGGTTGAAGCCTATAATATCAGTCTGGGGCAAGATAAGTCTCAGCTCGTTTCACGAGTCTCGAACCTCGAAGCCGAGAGAGCGACTCTTAACACTGAGAGAATCGAACTCAGGGCTGAGATCGAACGTTACAAAGATGAGATCGAAGCAATGGAAGATGAAAGAGGCAACTTAGAGGCCACCATTACATCCCTTAATGAGAAGCTTAATATAGCTACAGTTGAAAAAGAAAAGGTACTATTATTATTATTATTAGTAGTAGTAGTAGTATTAGTAGTAGTAGTAGTAGTCATTTATTTATTTATCTATTTATTTATTTATTATTATTATTATTATTATTATTATTATTATTATTATTATTTATTATTATTATTATTATTAAAAAAATAATTTATTAATTTTATTATAAAAGTTAAATTCTTAACCTTTGTTTATCGAACCAGTTAATCTTTAAATTCTTTATCAGTTAAGAGATTATTATTATTATTATTATTATTATTATTATTATTATTATTATTATTATTATTATTATTATTATTATTATTATTATTATTATTATTATTATTATTATTCATCCACCTTTTTTCCCCAAGACTGGGGGCAAGGTGCGTGCATACACCGGAAACAGGAAAGTAGTAGAAGAATATGGCACAAGTCTAAAAGAAAGCCAAACCTTACAGCCCCCTTTATACCTTTTAGTGAGAACTCGTCACAGTCAGAAAATCCACCCTAGAGCTTCACGGGACCACGACGGACCCTCACTATAACATCTCATCAATGTGGGGTTCATCCCTTGGCCCAGGTGGGCTACAACCACACCCCCTCACAAAACCCCGCCATTCACTCCTGTTATGCACCTTTCTTCTCGCCTCTGCCAAACTCACATTTCTCTCTTCCAGGCATTCCTTCACTGACTCAATCCATTTTTTCTTCGGTCTTCCAGCTGGTCGGTTCCCAGCACACTCACCACTATACATCCGCTTAACCAACCGAATATCCATTCATCCTTTCCACATGACCAAACCATCTCGACGTACTTTCATTTATTCTCTCATTGACCCCTTTCTTCACTCTACACAACTCTCTAATACGTTCATTCCTCATTTTATCAAATCTTCTAACACATAACACGCCTCCAAAAATTGTCCATCTGAATACATTGAACTTTAGATCTATATCTCTTATTCCAGACCATAGTTTCACTACTATACTTTATTTAACACAGGTAACAACATACCCTCATGTAAAACCCTAGCGCACTCAAGACTTAGACCCTTTACATCCACCAACGATTTAATTCCACCAGCCACTTTCATGCCATTCACAACTTTCCTACTACACTCTGCATCACCCGTTCCCTTTTCATCCAACATTTATCCTAAATATTTAAACTCACCATCTAACATAACTTCACACTGAGGACTGTCGTCACTCACAACCATAACCTTACTCTTATCTGCGTTTACTTTCAAACCCCTCCTTTTACACACCCTGCCAAATGTCTCTACCAATCCTCTCAAACTCTCTTCAGATTCACCAAACAAAACCAAATCATCCGCATATAATACGTAGGGTACCCTCAACTCACCTCCATTCTCCATCATTCTAACACCATCTCATGCCAACCCCTTTTCTAATTCTTTCATAACCCCATCCATATATAAATTGAATAACCAAGGAGAAATAACACATCCCTTCCTCACTCCGCTATTAATATTAAACCAATCACATTATTATTATTATTATTATTATTATTATTATTATTATTATTATTATTATTATTATTATTATTATTATTATTATTAAGATAAAATAATTTACTAACTTTTATTATGAAAGTTGAATTCTTAACTATTTATTGAACCAGTTAATCTTAATACGTTAAAAGTTTTAAGAGAAATTGGGTTAATATTTTTTTTTCTGCTCTTCTAGCGTTATTTATTTTTCATTTGTAAGATTTATTCAGAAATATTTAAATTTCAAATTTATGAATTGAATTAATAATATAAAGTTAATTTTAATATATTATATAGTTTTACATTTATAGTAGTATTATTTTTTCAATTCATATATTTTTAAAATTCTCATACAGCAATAATATGATTAATTTCCGTAAAGGGGGGCTACTAATTGCAGCACAGTTTTGTGGCACTTAAGCCCCAAACCTAATAGTTATTGATATTAAAAAAATTTAATTGTTTTGTTTAAGCATTAAAAGGGAAGGCAAGGATTTATTGTTAATGTTATTCCTTATTTTTTAATCCTGAATATGAAAATGAATTAATATTGAGATTACGTTTAGATCGAACTCGAGTTAAGCGACGCAATAGCCGAGCGGAACGAGATTCATGGGCACTTGGCCGCTCTTGAGAGAACTAGAAGTAATCTGGAAGCTGACATCGAGTCAATCAGCAATGCACTGGAGGATAAAAATAAATTGGTAGAACAGTTAAACCAAGACAAGGAAATTCTCAGCAAAGAGAATGCAGAAATGGAGGTTTGTATGATTTTTATTTATTATGTTAATTATTTAACTAGTTTTATTATATTAACTATTAATTATTCTTAACATTAAAATATGGATTAGTTCCTTGTTTTATAATTAGTCCATATATTATATATTATTTGCCATGGTAAATAATTATTTTTATGCATATTTGTTTTAATAAAATAAAAGTCTTTACATTCATTGTTATTTATTGTGACTACTACAATAATCTAGATTAAGCTTTCTGGAGTTGATAAAGAAATGTCATCGTTGAAAGAAAGTATGGCTACATTGAAAGCTGAAAAACAAAGTTTAGAAAACTTCTCTTCATCTTTGGAGAAGAAATGGGCCAACAATGAAGCAAGAAGAACGCATTTAGAAAAAGAGAATCAACAACTTAGCACAGATAAAGAACGTATTTCCACACAAGTTAGTTTTATGGAATATTTTTGTTAAGGAACTATTCTGTTCTTAGAGTTGTATATATTTTTTTAATATTGTTTCAACGTTATTAAATAATACTTTCTTCTTCCATTCTGGTTGATAACTTTATCAGTTTTGGTGATTTTAATTTACCTTTCTTGAACTCTTCATATTTACTTCATTTTCTTATATTCTTTCTTTCTTTCTTAGTTTTTTGTTATTATTTTAATGTATTTAATTCTTTTCGTGTTGTCTTCTCTGTCTTCTTTCTCCAGATTGTCGTCTTTTTATTACACTATTTACGTTTTTTTTTTTTTTTTAGCAGTTAGCAAGTGAAAATTTAAATAAATTCATATTAGTTATTGTTATTCTTTACCAACTATTAATAATATATTTTTGGACCTATACCCAAATGGTCAACAGGAAAATGGGTAGACATTTGAAAGAAAAATCTGGTTATTTAGAGTTTCTTTAATGAATCTAACAAAACTTAACCTAACCTAACCTAACCAAACTTAACCTAACCTAACCTCAACAAAACTTAACAACCTAATCTAACCTAACCTAACCTAACCTAACCAAACCAAACATAACCTAACCTAACCTAACCTCAACAAAACTTAACCTAACCTAACCTCAACAAAACCTTAACAACCTAACCTCAACAAACCTAACCTAACCTCAACAAAACCTAACCTAACCTCAACAAAACTTAACTTAACCTAACCTAACGCCTGCTGCGGGCTGTGCATTTATTTTTCGAAAATTTGGGTTAGTCCCTACCTTTTATGTTTTTTAATTTCAGATGAATAAGTTACAGAGAGAATTAGAAACTGAATTATCCAAACTAAAGGACTCGAGAAGTGCTCTTGAGAGGAAGCTCGACGAAGCCGAAACCGAACACAAAAAGAAGATCACCCAACTTAAAGATGAAAAGGAAGAAATTATTGACAGTCTTCGTAAAGAAAAGGTAAAGTATGGGAAAATATTTCATGTTTATAGTGTTCTGCTACAAATTTTCTTGAATTGAATTGGATAAGCGTGCTACAAGCCTTTAACTTCATATCTTGGGTTATATCACATACACCAAATATTGTTCTGGACTATTTGGAATGTTAATGACAAGTTATTTTTTTTACCTCTTTGATTAATTTTAGTTACTAACTTTTAATTTACTAGGAAAGTCTTAGTCATAACTTTTTCAAACTACTTTACCAGTAACTCTTTGTTGCTTATTATCGACATTAATATATGCTAATATATTATTATCATTACATTAACAGACCAAAAGCTTTCTTTCTTGTGCAAATTATTTTAAAAAATTTAGTTCAATTCCATCTTCAGTCATTAATTTACATTTTAAATTTTTATGTGTCAAATATTATTAATAGATAAAACACAACAAATGAAAATCACACGCTAACCTTTATATGTTGTAATAATGGACACACACACCAGTAAATAAATTGGTCAAAGAGAAATATTTCTTTATATAGTTTAATCAGCTATAAAAGCATCATCAAAATGCCATAGAAAATCAGATTTATATGAAAGCGTATCCGGTTCATCCAAAACGTCTTAATTAAGTTTGATAAAATACTCCCAATATCAAATTTTATGATGGAATGCTTTATTCTCTTTCATACAAGGTTTTAAAAGTTTGAATAATGAAAAATGCTATTTGTATTATTTTGAAATAAATTTTATATCTTTGGAATAACTCAATATATACACTATGGTTCCATCGTGATAGATTTATACTCAAAAATACATTTCGAAGACTAATGCATTCGTCTCATTCTCCCATTCAAATAAAAAAATTGCCTTCCCAGTAAAATTAAAAAAAGTAATAAAACTATAATATAAATAGCATTCATGTCAACTAACATTTTAAAATCACAGCAGAAATATATATATGTTCTTTCCCTGTATTGTATACTTAATATCTTGACTCTTCAATACTTTTCGATATCTTCTGGAAAAACACTTTATCAAGATACTCTTGTCAAATAAGACATTAGCTTAGGGATTATAAACCATGTCTTGCAATGCCAGCATATATATTTTAATATTAGACTTCTACAAAATCACACTCTTTGATGCTTTTAGCATTTGGATGCGAGACCAAATCCACGGTGACTAAAATTTCCAAATGCATTGAGCCGAAGTAGGGCTTGCTATCAAGACTAAATAATCTTTGCATTATAATCCACTTGGTTAGGAAATACACGTTACAAAATTTTCCCTTACCAAAGACCCTACTGCGTTTGATATTGAACCCCCCCAAATTCATGGGATATAGGTTCGGTGGTAACAAACTAACTAACTACTTCAGAAACGAAACATTTAAATGACTTTAAATACTTTTTACTTCACTGTCTTGTATATTTCCTTTGAAACTTAAAGTAATTTGGTTCACGCAGACACTTAGTTCATAGAAATCGCTGGACGAAACTTTATACCTATTCGCATACACAACTATTTTGTGGGAACTTGAGACTCAAATTGTTCACGCTGAACTACCAATCAATTAGTCTTTCAAATTCCTTTAGAATGATATATATATATATATATATATATATATATATATATATATACTATATATATATATATATATATATATATATATATATATATATATATATATATATATATATATATATATATATATATATATATATATATATATATATATATATATTATTTATTTTATACTTTTTGTTAAGTATATTATTGATCAATGGAGCCTCTCTCATTCCCTTCCCCTCATCTCGCCCTCACCCACCTCCTCCACCTCTATCTCTCGCCAACACCCTACCTTCTTCCTCCCTCATCCCTCCATCCTCCAGCATCTCCTTTATTCATCCACCTCCTTGCTTGGTGTCCACCTTCTCTCCTTCCTATCCCCTCCGCCTCCCAAACTCGCCTAACCACTCTCTACTCCTCCCCTCTCACTAGATGCCCTTACCATATAAACTTTCCCTTCTCCGCTCTTCCCACCAAACCCATTCCTACTCTCATCTCTCCCTCACCACCCTATTCCTAATCCTCTCCCTTCTGCTAACCCCACAAACCGCTCTCAACCCATTCATCTCAAATACTTCCAACTTCTTCCTGGACCTGGCATTCAACCCCCCACGTTTCCACCCATACAACACCACTGGTACACAAATTTTTTCAAACATACTTATCTTAACTTTCTGTGATAAATCCCCCCCTTTCCCTAACTCTCTCAGACCACTCAAAGCTCTCATTCCTTCTCCTACTCTATGTTCTATCTCCTCCTTCATCCCTCCCCCATACCCCAAATCCTCCCCTAAATATCTAAAAATCTTTACTTCTTCCAATACTATTTTCTCTAACCTCTAACCCCTCCCCTCCTCTCTTTTCCTCCTCCTCAAGCACTAACACTTTACTCTTACCTGGATTTATTTTAAGCCTTTTGTCCACATTCTCTCAAACTCCCTCACCAAATACCTCAGCCCTTCCACGTTCTTCGCCACTAGGGCAGTATCATCCACAAACAGTATCATGTTCACTTCCTTCTATCCTTTCCCATTCATCAATTCCACCTCTCTCCCCTCCCTCATCATCTCTGCAAACACTCTCCATAACAAATTGAATAGCCACCGACATTACACACCTGCCTCCAATCCTCTCCCACCACCCCGACATCTCCTCCCTCCCTGCTGCTCTCACACACATTCTACTATTCCTATAAAGGCCCCATAATACCTTTACCTAATTTACCCCCCACTCCATTTCCTCAACACCCTCCACAATTCCCCCTCTTCACTCTATCATATACTTTCTCTAAATCTAAAAACACCCAATTTACTTTCCCTTTCCCCTCTCACTTTTCTCCACAAGCATCTTTAATTGTAAACACTTGGTCCACACCCTCTTCCCTCCTAAATCCTCCTTGTTCTTCCCCCATTTTTCCTCGTTAAACCTCTCACTCTCTCAATCAGTATTCTCCCCATACACTTTCCCTACCACACTTAAAGACATATACCTCTATAATTTATATCCAATCTATCCCCTTTCCCCTTATACAGGGGAACCAAACAACCATCCTCCCAATCCTGTGGTACCTCACCACTCCTCCACCATATATTATATAACCTATACAGCCATTCCTCCACCCCTATACCTCCCTTCTGCAACATTTCCATTCTCACACCATCCAGACCTGCGGACTTCCCTTTTTTCCCTTTATTCAAGGCCTAATAATTTCCTTGTTTGTATTTTCATCCTCCCCTCCACCTCCCCATTCACTCCCCCAGCCTCACCTCTTGCAAATCTTCCTCCTCCCCCCACCACCTTCATTCAATAATCCACTAAAAATACTCCCCCACCTCTTCCTCACCCTCTCTCCTTCTATCCACTCCCCATCTCCTCCCTTAATCCTCTCCCCCAACCCCTCCCCTTCTTCTTCCTTTTGTTACTTCTTTCAAGAACATCTTGCTCCCCGATTCAAATTTTCCGTCACTTTTCTACACCATTCATCTTTTGCTCTTCTCTTCGTCCTCTCCACCGCCCTCTTTGCTTCCACTCTAACCCTTCTATATTCCTCCCAGCTATCTTCTCCTCTACTTCCCAACCATTTCACATAAGCCTCCTTTTTCCTTTTCACCACCTCCTTCACCTCCTCATTCCACCATTCCTCCCTTTCCTTCTGCTTGCACCCTCCCTTTTTTCTTCACATACTGCCTCCCCAAATCTCATCCACTCCTCCACCACTTCCCTTTCCATCCCTCTCACGTCTCTCCACCTGTCCTCCATACCTCTCTAAACTCCCTCTTACACACTGTCTCCTCCAATTTTTTCACCTTTATCACTTCTACTCTCCTCTTTTCTCCCCTTTTCTCGTCACCTCTCTTCCCACCCTTATCCTAGCAACCCAATAGTGATCCGATATCCACCTCCCCGCCCCTCTAAATACATTTACATCTAGCAATCTGCCTCTATCCTTCCCATTTACACACACATAATCCAGTACCGCCCTCCCCCCGTTATCTCACTCTTCCATGTATGTATGATTCTCACTTTTTGAGACCAGGTGTTCCCCACTATGTTAGCTTTCAACACACAACAAGTTTCTCATGCATTCCTCTCCACTAAGTAGTTCTTATTCTTCCACCTCACCTCTGTAAGTCTCTATCAGATAATTATCATTTACCCAAAACTTTCCCAACACTCATTTAACTCACTCCAAAATCTTTCTCTCTCCTCCTCCCTCACTCCATTCACTGGTGCATATGCGCATATAAAAACCCACATTTCACTTTTACCCCCATTATCCTCGAACTCACCTGGCTGCACAACCTTACCTTATCCCACACCTCTTTCCTCATAACTATTCCCACCCCTTCCCTCCCCTCACTCTCTCGTTCACCCCTGATATCATACCCTTGTATTTCCCAAAAGTCCATCTCCCTCTTTCCCTTCAGCTTAGTTTCAGGTGCTAGCACATCCAACCTTTTTTTCTTCCAAACATTAGCTTACTTCCTCCCTCTTCAGTCTCAGTTTTACATTTTCTCATTTCTTATACCCCACATTCTCTCTTACCTCTTTAATTCCCATCTTTCCCTTCTTTATTATATACTTACTCAGGCAGCACGCTTTGGACTCCCCACCTAGGCACTTCCCAACACCTAAGGCCACCACCCCCGCTCACCAAATACACCCACAATAACAACAATAACAATAAGACAAGGTTAAAATGATAAAATGATAATATAAAAGGTTAAAACTCTATCAATTTATATTTATTCCACCCTTTCCCCCCTCCCTTATTTTCCTTCCCTCTCCTTCTCTTTCTTTTTCTTTAAAATTTCAATACATCTACTAAAATCTTTATTTAATTATTTAAAATTCTTTAAAATCACTTATATTTATAAATATATATTTTATTGAAATATTAAGACAACGAAAATAATTAATGAATACGAGATTCTGTTTTACAGAATGTGTGAGGCTAATACAGGACAATTACGTCATCACCG
>JABUQX010059923.1:62500-67500 GCA_015478945.1 Trachelipus rathkii | reverse complement strand
AAAAAAAAAAATAATAGTTTTAACCATTCATAGATTAAGGTAGCTGAGTTGGAATCCCGCTGCCACTTATTTATGTCCTAGAAATGTTTATACATGCCTCAGATTTCTGGTAGATGTTTGCGAGCCCTATCCACAGTTCTGGGAAACCAAGGGATAGCTGATGATGATGATTATGATAAATAATGTTTTAGTCAAACCCTAAAAAATATTGATTTCATATTTCATTTTAATTAGAAACTTCGGAATTATGTTTCAAACTTTGTAGCTTTTATTACCATTCTAAAATTATTTCGAATTGAATTAATATTTTTTACTAATTCAGCATAATAACTTATATTTAATGGAGTATTGACAAAAAAATCTTTCAAAACTTCATGATAATTTTAAATTAATTCTATTTCTTTGTCAGATTAACTGTTGTATTAATTTTTAATTACCACAAAAATATCACTTCCTTATTGTATTTTGAGTTACTAGAATTAACAATTAAAATTTTGTGAAATAGGTAATATATATACTATGGTTGTCCTAGCAAAGGAATTTTCCGCTCCGCACCTCACTGCACCAGGAGGGCATGAACAAGCTCCGCACTTCTTTTGCGATACGCCTTACACTTGTATATTTTCTTCAATCGCACCGCACCGCACCGGAGCAATGGTACACCATACCAAAATGAGCTCACCTCACCGGTGTTCGACAACCCTAAAATATATTTACATTCAAGTGCACCTCATTTAATCCCATTTAATTTTCTTTATTTTGATGGGGAATAGCTTTGGAAGCCACTGAAGCGAAACACGCCGAACTTATCTCAAGGATGACGTCACAGCTTCGTGATCTCACGACCTTGAAGCAGGATACGCAGCGAGAAATATCTGACCTTAGGAGAAAGCTCCAGGTAGGATTATAGTTATCAGTGTAAATAATAATATTATTATTCTTATTATTATTATTATTATTATTATTATTTTTTTATTATTATTATTATTATTATTATTATTATTATTATTATTATTATTATTATTAAGGTTATGGAGACAGAAGGAATGAATAAGTCGCAGGAAATTGAAACCCTTCGTCAGCGCTTGTGTTCTGAAGAAGATCGTCATAACGAGAGTAGAAAGGAGGCCAGTAAACTTAAGACTAAGGTTAGCATGGCTCCCTCCCTGACTCATTTCCTAAATAAAACATTACCTTTTCCAACAGTAATGTTTTATTTAGTCCTTACTTGTTCCTAGAGGTTTACTTTCCTTTTTCTTTCTTTCTTTCTTTCTTTCTTTCTTTCTCTCTTTGATTTTCTTTTATTTTCTTTCTCTTTTTTTTAGTTCTCTCTCTTTTTCTTCCTTTATATTTTTTCCTATTTTTTTCTATCTTTCATCCTTTCTTTTTTATTATTTCCTTTCTTTCCTTTTTTATTTTTTCTTTTTTTCTTTCAGATTTGAAGGTATGATAGAGTGAATGCAAATTTTCTTATTATTAGTATAGTTATTATTTATTGTAGTAGTATTATTATTATTGTTTATTTTTCTTACAAAGCTCGTAATATTATTATTTTTGTCTTTTATCTTTTCAAAAATATATTATTATTATTAGGAATTTTAAGTTACTTATTATTATTATTATTATTATTATTATTATTATTATTATTTTTGGTAACGTTATTAAATTGATACTTATTATTATGTCATTATTATTATTACTACTACTACTACTACTACTAGTACTGCTGCTACTACTTCTAATGCCATTTTTTATTTTTATTTTTGCGTTTTTATTATTATTTAATTTTGTTTTTAATTTTTATTTTTAGAATAGCATTAGAAATTTTGCTTTTTGATTTTAGGAATGATAGAAGCCTTGAGTCAGGGACCTCTATTCGCTTTTGATGTTTTTTGTTTATCACGTTTGTAACATGAATTTATGTTCATCACGTTTGTAACATGAATTTCTGTTCATCACGTTTGTAACATGAATTTCTGTTCATCACGTTTGTAACATGAATTTCTGTTCATCACGTTTGTAACATGAATTTCTGTTCACGTTTGAAACATGAATTTCTGTTCACGTTTGTAACATGAATTTCTGTTCACGTTTGAAACATGAATTTCTGTTTATCACGTTTGTAGCATGAAATGGGGAAGTCATTTAAAAATGGACTATTTTCTCAAAACTAGTTTAATAATTTTTTTTTTATATGATTTAAAGTTTTCAGAAAATGAATCTTGTCATTTAAGTTGGATTTTTTTTATTTATTTATTTATTAACTAGTCAAAATCTATTTTAAATTTGTTTTTAAAAGAATGAAATCCTCATTTTTTTTTATCATTCGTGAAATAAATTGCCGTACTTATAATATAGTATTTGTAGTAGGTTAAGTAAATGTAATAAAAATTTCTTTAACATTTAGAATGCATGTTAACATTTATTTTTATATGTGGACGTTCAAATATTGAAGTTTTTCAAGTTTTTATTTTATATATACAAGGAGTCCCAGAAATACTTGTTTATAATTTAATTAAAGGTGGGTCTCACATACCTAAAGGAGAAATATATATATATATATATATATATATATATATATATATATATATATATATATATATATATATATATATATATATATATATATATATATATATATATATATATAAAAATATATATATATATATATATATATATATATGACCGGAAATGCCTGGTTAAAGAGCTAATTATAAGCTAGTGATTACATTTTATTCATTTACATCAACTAGACACTAGGCTAGACATCAGCTAAAGTTTAAAACCTTTATGTGGACTGATATCGCAGGTGACTGCTTGGGTGACACAGATCCATATCTGTTTCTACAACATCTTACAGACAGTATCTAGAGGTAGTTCATTGTCAACATTCTTCCTGACCCTGGCAATAGGAGCAATTATTTGGCTGCATAGTTCGAGATGTACGCTCAGATTTGTTTTATAGCAAATAAATAGGTCGAAGGCACATTAGCTTGACCTCAATGCAACGGATTTTTTCTCTGGGGGCACCCAAAGGTCCTTATTTATTTATCTTACATTGCAAATGTTGAAACATTTCACCAACGCATAATAGATGCCTGCATAATAATTCGCAACCATTCTGATTTGTTTGACCTTTAAACGGGAGTGCGGTCGATTAGAGTTTTAAGTGCAGATAAACGACCGTTATTTTCATCGTGTTTTTTTTTCTTAAAACGAGCGAGAAAACGTCGATTTTTTTACAAAATACTATGTTATTTTACTAAGTATTATTTAGAGCTAATTTTTTTTACTTATAAGCTTTGAGAATGGCTTCGTTTCCTATAATTGTATATTACATAAATTGGCCTAACTTCAAAAACATTATTTTCCTGATCAAATTAGCAAAGACCACTGATAAGCTTTTATAATTATATATGACGCTTTTGTATCATCATGATCAGCATCTGAGTCCACAGACATCTTTCTGGTCAGGGTATCTAGGACGAAATTTGATTCATCATCATATGGTATACTTGTGAAGGAAGTCAGTCTCTGATAAGTCCGAAGCAGAGCTTTCAGCATCCATTCTCTCATGAGTGCCTATAGACCTAGTTTTCTCAGACTTTGATGTCCTTATGGAGGTTGACATGGGTGCATGTGATGATAATAAAGACCTGGTACCTAGCTTCTGCAGATCAATCTCATGATGAGGTTCATGAAGACTTGACTGAGAGAGCAGGTCCAGAGAGTATTTTAGATGAGTTTTATTACTACTTCTAACACAACTGATGTTCTGTCAGTTTCTGATTCTGACTGACGAATGGTAGTTATCCTGCAGGATCTTTACTTTGCTTCCTTTTACCCGAGTTTGTCGTATTCCCTTTCTTATGTCGCTAAATTTTATACAACTCCGCATATGTTGCTTTTTCCTTGTCCCATTATTTACAACTCGGAGAAACAATTAGCAAACTGCTCTTTTTCCTTTGTATGCCTTGCAGTCTATAACGTTAAACAGGGAATGAACGGTTTTTTTTCCAATCATATTCACTTATTCAACCATACAGAAGGTGAATAAATTTAAATCTTAAAATAAGCAGCAATTTACTACATGTTTCCTGTAATAAAAAAGACTAGTATTTTCTATTTACTAAGCCTAAACAATAGCTTCAGTCAGGATATCATAAAAAAAAATTCAGAACCAGTTCACACACACACACGCGCGCACACGCACCTATGTGTAATATATATATTTTACTGTTTGACGGGCCATCAGTCTGTGGTGGTGTAAGAGCACCCATACCGTGTGTTCTGCTTGTAAGAGGTGACTAATGGGACAGAGGGAGGGAAGTAGCGCTCTCGAAACTATGAGATTGCCTCTCATTGGGCATTTGGGGTGTAGGGTGCATCCCATGCCCAATGGTTCGCCCTTCTTGCGTTCATATCCACAATCTTCTTACACGGGAGTAGACCCTTCGTATTCCATGCTGACCGTAAAACATTACTATTACAGACAACACCTTTTTTCAGTATCTTTGTGTGTGGAGGAGAAAGAATTCTTGCAACGTATGTTTTACGTGCCATTGGGGGAGACTGAAGAGACAGTGGTAGTTGGGTTGGCAACCCTCCACTACTTCTCTTCATGCTAGGAATGTTAATGCATATCTTGGACCTGGTCGTGACCGCCGTAAATGTCCTTTTATCTCGGTGAAATTGTAAGAACTGTCTGTGGTACATGAAATGTTAGAAGAATAAATGGCGAAGGGAGAGGTGATGGATGTATTTAGAAAGAGTAAATGTGATTTGCCTGCTGTGGCTGTAACAAAGTTGAAAGGTAATGGTGAAGACGAGTGGTGTTGGGTGAAATGAGGAGTTGCGATTCTGATGAGTGAGTTTTGGCACAGAGCTATGGTGGATTTTGTTTGTGCAAGCACTAAAATACTAAAGGTTAAATTTAAGTTTGAGAAGGTCAAGGTATGTGTGGTTGTAACATATGGTCCATCTGAGGGTGATGTTGAGGA